>JAHBCN010004135.1:0-67078 GCA_019359885.1 Listronotus oregonensis | reverse complement strand
TTGTCCATTGCGGTTATAATATAATATAATATAATATTATAGCTCTCTTCCTCTATAATATATATTATATTATCGCTTACCGTCCGTAGCCAGCTTAATGGCTGTTAAAAATAATATTTGTTAAAATTAAAAAACAGGATTTTTAGGCAGTTATTTAGTGAATCAAGTAATTACTACTTTTACGACTTGGGGGAATAGATAGGGTATAGATAGGTGACATAGGAAATGCAACATCCAGAATTATTTATTGAACTTTTAAAAAAACTTGTAAATATGTTTGCTATTATGAAAGTATACGCTGATAAAATTTTAAAGGCATTTCGAGCCGTACTTTTTTGTAAAGGCATATTATATTAATTTTATGTTATGTTTAATTAATATTCAGTGATTTTTCTGTGTTGATTTGTTTGGTTCCATTTGTTTCATTGCATTATCATACCTAGAGTTCACAGACGCGCTAATTTCACTTAACTTTCCGAGTTTAAGAGGTGTCGGATAAAAGGGTTACGTGAAGCCGGATTTTCTTTTAGAGAACTTGCTAATCGGGTTAAAGGGAAACGAAGCTACAGTAATGAGTTGTTGTCGAGCGTGGTTCCAAGAAGGCCGAAATCGACGAGTTAGAGGTACTGGACGCCAAAGACAGGCTACAGAGCCACAGGATAAATAATTAAAGGCAACTAGAACTTAGAGATCGATTTTTCACAACAAGGGCAGTTGCGAACCAGTGGTTTGAAGAAAGGGCAATAACAATAAAGACAGTTTATCGCAGACTGTTTTCATACCGTCCCCATCTTGTACTACCTCTGATCCCACAGCATCGTCGGCAACGATTGGTATGGAGTAGGGAGGACTTGATTGGAATATGGAATGGAACGCAGTCATATTCAGCAATGACTTCATATTCTGTTTACTGACACATGATGGCCGTGCAAGAGTAAGGAGGAGACGTGAAGAACGACCAATTTTCCGTCTAACGGCATATTCATCCCGTTATGGGTGTAATGATATAGGATGCCATTGCTTACGGTAGCAGGTCACAATTAGTGTTCATTCCAGGTAGCATGACTGCCCAGCGCTATATCCACGAAGTTTTCCAACCACATCTGCTTTCTTTTTTGGAAACATTGCAAGATCCACTTTGTCAGCAGGACAATGTACACTTCATGTCACACATGTTAGTTTAGACTTTTAGAAGCGTCCGGTGTAAATTAGCCTCAGTGGTCTCCTCGATCTCCAGACATTTCCTCTATCGAACATGTATGGGATATGATGGGAAGAAGGCTGCAAAATTAACCGTACTCTCTACAAACATTAAAGACTTTACGAAACCAAATTCAGATGGCCTGGGATACAATACACCAAGAAGACATCAATCACCTAATCCAATCAATGCCGCGACGACTTAACGAATTTGTAGCTAAGAGAGGAGCTTCGACACATTAATTAACATTAAGGTGGGATATCTTAGCTATTTTGCGAAATCTCAAATTCAAATTTTAATCACTTTCTATTTATCAAGAGACCTATAAAGTGTAAAAGTGTGCTCAAAATTACAGCACTTCTACTTGGTGACATTTTCTATGTCTCTTAGTAAAGAGGGTCACCCAGACCTATTTACCCAGCGATTTGTTCAAAAACAGTTCTTTAAAAAAAATGTTTCAGATAAAAAGTGTTAAGTTTTAAAAGTAGATTCTTGAATTTAAAATATAACATTTCCATGGTGTGCCATAAATGAGATAATAGATATAACTTTTATTTTTGTAATGTAACACCCTTATATTTTCCAGTTTTCAAACTCTTCTATTAATTCTACATCAATCTTATGTACTATGTCTATCTTAAGCCGTTTCTGATTTATTGGAAGATATTTACTTTTTGCGATTTAAAATAACAATAAGTTTACAACGGTTTATTAAAATTACAATAGTCTAACAAATTATAAAAGATGTTCAAATTAATGACCCCTTTTAATTTGACACAACTGATATATTCTTAAAAATTCTGTCCTACAGGAGCTTATAAGAACTTCTCGTGGAATTTCTTGGCAGGCAATGGATATTCTGTTTTCTAATTCTTCCAAGTTATTTGGATTTTTCGCATAAACAATTTGTTTTAAATGGCCCCATGGGAAGAAGTCTAAAGGTGAAAGTTCAGGGGACCTAGCTGGCCACCTGACTGGACCCTGATTCCTCATCCATTTCTCTCCGTATTTGTTGTCCAAATAAAATGATACTTCAGCTGAGCTATCCTGTTGCCACCAAATATTTAGATAGTCATGCAGTGGAATATCTTCTAAGAATTCCGGTAGGATATTTCTAAGAAAATTCAAATACCTTTCTCCATTTAATGTCCCTTCATAAAAATACGGACCAATTATCCGGCCGTTGAAAATTCCACATCAAACATGTATTCCCAATATTTCTTGGAAATGTGACTCGCGTACCCAGTAAGGATTTTATACAGACCAATAGTGACTGTTATGTCGATTCAAAATTCCATTGTTATGAAATCGGGATTCGTCCGTCCATAGAATTTGTGTCAAAAAGTTCGGATCATCGTGTATCTTTACAGATATCCATGCAATGAATCCAATTCTCCTTTCGTAATCGGTCTTACGCAAATTTTGTACCAGATGAATTTTGTACGGATAAAAACCATTATCTACTAAAATGCGTTAAACTGATGATTTGGTAATACCCGTATCATTGGAAATTGGTTCAATTGATGCGTTAGGATGGATAAATACAAAAGCTAGTACATTGATAATGTTATCTTCCTCTCTAACAGGACCCAACTGCGGTACTCCTTTTGTGCTGGGAAAAGCACCCGTTCAAAGTTTTCGTTCCACATTCGCAAATGTTCTTGGCGATGGGGTAGCTCTCTCTGGAAATCGCTCTCTGTACAATGCCGTAGCTCTTCTCGCATTTTTCGCACACTCTCCATAAATTAGCAACATGTCTACGTATGCACTAAAAGTGTATAAAGACGGCATACTTAATAAATTAATTAATTTTGTCTGATTATCATTTGACATTTGTTGTCAAACTAAGTGATCGAAATTGGATACCAAGACAATTCAACTGGTAACGAAGCAGGTGGCGAAGTAATTATTAAGTATTATTTCAAATCTCAATAAATACATAATTCACTTAATAAACCAGAAACGGCGTAAGATAGATATAGGAGGATATGGTACATAATATTTATGTAGAATTAATAGAAGAGTTTGAAAACTGGAAAATATACAGGGTGTTCCATTATAAAAATAAAAGTCACATCTATTATCTTTTTTATGGCACACCCTGTATATGTTATATTTTAATTTCAAGAATCTACTTTTAAAACGAAACACCTTTTATCTGAAACAATTTTTTTTCGACGAACCGTAAACCGGTAAATAGGTCTGGGTGACCCTGTATATAGCAAATTTCCATCATTCATGTTAGTATAAATATATACTTATACATAATTTACAATGTCGGTAATATATGGTACTTTCAGGAAATCAAGGATTTTACGAAACAAAAAATTATATTTTAGTATGTATATAAAAAATAAAACAATAAAAGCACATAATAATATACTAAACACTGAATTAAACAGAAAATTGCAGCATAACGCAATAACCTAAAATAGGCTATAAAAACTTTTATGTTTTTTAATATATTCAAAATATATTTAAAATACTAAATCAAAATTTTAAGGACCTCTTGAAAGATTTAAAATATTTAAAACTTTTGGCGAAATTACTTTGTAATAGGCGTTGCTAACTGCTGCTACTGTAAGATGCATTTTGTACAGGGCACGCAAAAACATGCATGTTGCATTTCCATGATTGATTTACTCCCTAAATATTAACCTTTTTGGAGTTAAATATCGTAGTTTGTTCGTTAAAAGAACAGATGTAAATTATAAATACAAAAAAAACCCAAGGTACCTAGGATAAAAAATTAAATAAACCAAAAAAAGTCCTAGTATTAGTAATTCCACCAAAGACACTTATGTAAAATAAGGGCCAAGTTCCTATCTAAGAATTTCGGGCCTCTTAAAGTACTGAGATCTAAAATTAGACCAAGTTCTGTCCATAATTTTATTCCATTCTTTTTTGACTTGGCTAGTTTTTTACTTATCTGTCTGTATTATTAAACGTTTTTGTTTCATTAATACAGACAAAGTACTAAAAACCTTGCCAAGGCACTTGTTAAGTAAATAACTATCAACTAAATGTAAGAAACTAAAGTTTATTTGTACATTCATTTTTTAGATATAATTTTTTCGTTGCAACTATAAACCCATACCAAATTCAAAAGCATTATTTCATTAGGTCTTAAATATGTTAAAAGCAACCTTAATACCTACAATTTTATAAAGTTTCGTTCACCATTAGAAATATGATATAAACGTAAGATGAGAATATGCAAATTGTCTTTTTTTACGAAGTATATTTAATATTCGGATATCAAGAAAATAATGTTATTTTTCAGGCCGCCATAATATAAATATAGGGTGTTCGGCACATAAGTAAACAAACGTCTGCTATGCGACCAACCCAGATATTTTGACCTGGTTGCTAAGATTTTTTTAGCATATTTTTATGTTTTTTTTCGCAGTTTTTAATTTTCGAATTTCAACCTAAAATATTTTTTTAAAAACCATGATACTAACATCATTTTTATTTTATTTCATTCTAGACTAATACTAAAATCATACAAATTTAATAATTGGGGCCCATAACAGCTACAAAGAAAAATAGGGGCCCTTAAACCACAAAAAGAGGTAAAAAATAATTCTTAGAGCCAACTTTCAATTGCATTAAAAAAAATTATAAATCATCGAGTATTTCTAATTAATCACAAACATTTTTAATCCATGCACTTTCGAACGATATGTTATAACCACAATTTGCTTAAAAACGGCAAGAGTTATTTGTCAACTTTATCAAAAGTAGAATTTCGTAAAAAAAATGCCCAGCTTGATAACGTTGACGAATAATTCTTGCTGTATTTAAGCAAATTGTGCTTATTGCATATTGTTTGAAAGGGCATGAATTAAAGATGGTTTTGACTAATTAGAAATACGCGATCATTTCTAGTTTTATTTTTAATGCAATGCAAAGTTGTCTTGGATTATTTTTTACCTCTTTTTTTTTGGTTTGAGGGCCCGTATTTTTCTTTGTAGCTGTCATGGGCCACAATTATTAAATTTCTATGATTCTAGTATTAGTCTAGATTAAAATAAAATAAAAATAATGTCAGTTTCATGATTTTTCAAAAAGTTATTTCAGTTTAAAATCTGAAAATTGAAAATTTTGGAAAAAAAAATTTAAAATCCAAAAAAAAACCTTACGGCTCAGGTTAAAATATCTGGTTAGACCGCATAGCAGACGGCCCTACCTATCTCAGATTTACGCATGTCTACACATGTGCCGAACACCCTGTATAATTAAATTTAAGCAAATAGTACCTAATACATATTTCTAATTTCTAAAAGATAACATTATATTTATGATAAATAATGTAAGAATTATCTATAAGATTAATTTTTAAAATATAACACTGACTTAATAAACTAGTACCATGTGGAAAACGTTAATCTGTCAAAGGCATTATAAATGTTATAACGATATAAAAAAAAACTAATGGATTTTTTCATACTACAGAAAAATAGAGTTTGATGCGAAAAAGGATTAAGAGTATATCATTATGTAAAATAGTATGAAGAAATACAAAATATTGATTATTTAAAAGTAAGATAGTATTCGAAATACCGTAAATATATTCAATAGCGATTTTTTAAATTACTAATAAAAAACGAAAAGAAATTTTAAAAATCTAGCAAAAGAATGAAACAAAATATAAAAAGCCTATAAATCAGATTTCCTTAAAATCAATTAGTACCTACTTATCCTTCCTCTCAATAATATGGTATACAAATCAAGGACAAGTTAAGATTTAAAATAAGGAATTAACTTTTTCTGAAAATATTATACACAGCAACTATTGATATTAAAACATTACACTATTTAAAGACTTATACACTATATAACAACACAAGATTTTTTAATATTAAGTATTTTTTGGGTTATAAATGAAATATACGTATTCCAAAATAAACAAGCTGTCCAAAACAAATAAAACTTGGTAATTTAATGGCAAGAAATGAAAGTGGATATTTACAGCTTGAACTTAAGGCTATTTCCGGTTTGCTGTTACAATGTCAATATAGAATAAAATAAGTTATTTCCTTATTTGTTGTAGATTCTTGCCAGCTAATAAGTGAGCATTTATATAAAAAAAAAACATAAGAGTATACAGAATAAAAGAAGAGAAATACTTTTTGACTTGAAAGAGGATATAATGTGTTTATGCCAATTACGGTCATTTTCTAAAGAAACGCCCACACCCAGTGATACGCGTAGTAAATCCTTTCAGGAGAATTTATATTATTTTATTAGTTTTCCAAAGCCTTGTTTTGAATATCACTAAAAACTTATTAAAATAAGTGAGCGAAAGCACTTAAAAATTTGTCCCCAAGGTGCTAAATGCGATTGGTGGCTGAAGCGGTGTGGACGAAGGAATGGTCGATTCCAAAGAAATGATAATGTTAATAAAAACACATATATTTGTTCACTTCATTTTAAAGGAGAATGTGTTCTAGCAACCAAATATCCAGACCCTATCAATTGTGTAAAAAAGAAAACTATAATAGTGATGAGGTAATATATTTAATTACCTAATTATAAATATAATAGTTCGCGCCCTAACGTCAAAGAATAAATTTGGTCGTAAGTAAAAGACACTAGAACCGCGCTGGCTGAAAAATATAAAAAATCAAAAGATTTTATTATATGTAATTACTTTTACTTGTTACCATGACAAGAAGAATACAGCTTTTCTTGACCTTTACATTATTATTATCCTAACCTCTCGACTAGTACGGCTTTATTTTCTCCTAGAGGACGACCATGGCACTTCAACCATGGTCGTAACTGTTCACAATTGTGACCTTCTACGGTAGGATGCTCTAATGAAGTACCATCAAGTAAGTTTTTATTTAATTGCACTAATATAAGAGGTTATAATGCTTGTTGCCAAGCCATATTTATAAAAAAAAGTGACCGATACATTTATATTGCCGCCTTTTTAACATGGTGGACGTGCTTGCTCTGAGCATACCCTTTAAAGGCCTATTTATAGACTTTTCTTGCGAAAACGACGGCGATAATAATTGTGCTTTTAAAACATTAAACTGGACAAAAATTTTATATTAAATAGCCTATTTAAAAAAAAGATAATTTGTATTCCCCTTCTCATGTTTTCCAATACCTTCCATTATAGATTTTTCGAAAACAGGATAAAATTGTGTTAAACATGAATGAAAGATTTGTTTCCAACCGATAAAAAGAGAATTTGTTTAGCCATTTTTAACCTAAGCCCCACGGTACCCCAGCATTAATAACGCACACATATTGATTATAAAGAAAAATAAAAAGCGAAGAACCAAGTTTAGGTGGAACATTATAATAAAGAAGTTTGTTTGGGAATGAGTAATGCCAGATCTGGTCAAAGGTCTTAAGTATGTTAAAAGCAACGATCTGTGACTTGCTAAGGAACTCACGGCACTTGTTCCAGTTATGTGAAACAAAGGAAAGTTGCTATGCTGTAAATCTTTTGATAGAAACAAATGCAATGAATGAATAGTATTCACTATTATTCCCAACTGTTTAAAAATACCGTATTAAAATATGTCATGACGATTTAAATTACACAAAAACAAATCGTACCGTTAATGAAGTGAAAGATCTTTGTATCGGTCTAACAGCTATTTTACACATGTGCTTGTCAGGTTGATAACAACTGGATCACGTCGTTGACCAATTTTAATGCAATTTTTTTTTCTTTAATATACTCATGTGGTTTGTTCTTCTTTACTAATGCCGGATATCATGATGTACATATCAAGTTCATTAATTAGAAATAGAAAAACAGCAGCTGCTTAGTGTGCATGCTCATGATATATGTACATAGTTCATATTAGTTGAATTGGCTTTCCGCGAAAGGCGGACAGAATAGCCCAACTAGAATCGGCACGGTTTCAACTATGACCGTGTGTCTCTAATTGGTGACGAATTAATGCATTGGGGTTCCGTTTATTACTAGAGTTAAAACTGTAGTGAAATGGGCCAAATTTAAAAAAAGAACTTGATCACAAATTCCAACAAACAAATACTACACATTATTAGACTTTTTCGGATTCTTACAAAAAACGGTTATTTTGTTTCCTTGTGTTTATTTAAATGCTATAATACAATAAGTCGACCTTTCTAGAAGCAAATTTTGTGTCCAGAAGAAAAATTTTTTAGTTTAAAACTTTGTCTTGGTCCACTTTGCTTATAATTTAAATATGGGCCTGCTTATTTTAGTATATATTTCATTTAATGGCATTTAGTTTTTTTAAAAATTAATATTCAAAGTCATGATAAATAATCCATATTTTTTTCTTTTTTGATGCATGAGAAAAATTGGTTAATATTAGTTAATAGCGACAATTTGTTAATTTCATAAAAAAATAGAAGATCACATTCTAAAAATATATATACCGATTGGCTTAGTTTGATCTTGGGATAGAATTTCTATGCAAAGAAAAAATATATAAAATAAAAATATTTAAGTAGAAAAGAAATAAAACAAAATATATCGCCAAAAGTGCCACATTTCTTTATTAATTTTTCTGTGTCGAACCTTACTTTTAATATAATTGGTTTAGAGGCGTAACTTTCATCAAGTTAATTGGTTTGGTCTGCCCGTAAAAGGGAGGTGGCCGCGTCGCAAAGAACACACCCATAGCTTGGCCGGCATTGTCTGTCTTGCTTCGATATACAACAAAATATTTTATTTTTACGCTCTCAATAAAACGTAGACCCAAAGTCCTTATAAATCCAACAAAAAAATATATATATTATATATATATATATATATATATATATATATATATATATATATATATATATATATATATATATATATATATATATATATATATATATATATAAATAATTATATATAAATTATTTTATACACCATACTTACATATATTAGTTTTATTATCAGCAATCATGCATTTGCAATTTTCTGGGTGGATAGGAATATAAAACAAAACTTATTCGCTATATCCATTTATTTCTTCAAACTAGTACATTCTAATACAAATATTGTTTTTAAAACAGAAATAACAATACCAAGTGTCCATTTATTGTTTAGTTCTTTTTTAACCCGTTAGATTTTATAAACTGGTGAACAGTTTAACTATAAAAGATGCGCGAAAAACGAAGCGACCTAAAAGTTTTTTCTACAGACACCCTGCATCTTACATCATATTAAATTCTACCTTAAATTTAAGTTTACTTTTATCGCAGGTAACAACCGTCTATTTTTAAATAATCTTAAAATTTAGCTGACCAAATGTTAGATTTTACACCCTTGTTACATGCTATAACAATAAAACGATTTGACTTGTTTTATCTTTCTGTTGAGGTGTTTAGTGCTAACTTTATTTTTAAAAATTAACTGCTTTAAATTACTAACCTTTTAAAATTTTATTATTGTCAGTTTTGGTTTTAGGTTACGCTAAAAATTATAGATTTTTACAGGCACCACAACGAACTGTGATAGAATTCTCGAAAAGTAGGCTTTGAAAAATTTTGAAATATTAAAGGTAAACTAATGTTCATGGAAGGCCACTCGTCTAAAATATTTACAAGTTGGAGGCACTTCCGGATATACCGGAAGTGGGTGTCAACTTGCTTATTTTAAATGAAACACCCATATAGTATTACCTTTTAGATTCTACACAAGGTTTTAGGCAGATTTTATGTTTCATGTCCTATACCTAAATCCATGCGTTTTGACATATTTAAGTTTTTACGTCAAAAATGACGTTGCAAACTTTAAAATAATTATCAATTTTTGCTATAAAAAGGCCTTTATTATTTAATCTTAGTTAGATTTATTGTTGAAAAGATTCTAATTTAACAGATTTTTTTACAATATTTTAATAGCTTATTATATAGGGTGTTCAAAAAATAAGATTTGTGTTAGGTTGTCTATTTCAAAATTATTAGTTTTCAATATATTACCAGTTAAATATTTTATATTATAAATCTTTTTATTTGGCGATTCAATAATACTTAGAGTTGGTTATGATGGCGTTTAAAAATAATCGCTATAGTAATTTCACCGTTATAGCCAACTAGGGGTGAAATGTCCTAGCAAAAAAAACTAAACTTCCAAGCAGAAATCGCCATATAAAAATATTAAACTAGCAATATATCATAAACTAAAGATTTTCGAAATAAACAACCTTAAACAAATCTTGTGTAAAATCTATAAATGTAATAATTTATAGGCTGTTTTATTTAAAATGAGCAAGTTGACACTTGAAAATATTTTAACCAAGTTGCTCATATCGACATCAGTATACCTTCAAATTTTCATAATTTTCCAAAAACACTTTTTTTTTCAAAAAATTTTCTGATCGTAGTCAAAGTTTGTACAGTATTTTAACAAAATTTTAAAACAAAAAAAAAATGCTAGGTAATACATCTGACTAGATAAGTAATTTAATAAAAAAAATGAATAGGATAAAAATTAAACAGTACACTGAGGTTTAGAAAGAATAGTGAGTTTTTGGGTAAAAGATTTATCTCATTTTCGCTAAACAAAGTCTTATGAAAAAGAATCTCAAGTTGTAGTAATTAAAAGATGTATTTACACTTTTAACATAACCTGAATAATTTCATGTGAAAAATTCAAATAACCATGTTTTTTGTTTTTTAAATCTTATTAAAATTTTTTTACGACAATTGGGTGAAAACTTACCTTTATGCCAACCATGTTAATTTTTTTTATTTAAAATGTTTATTTTTCACCATTTTGAACTTAATATGAAACACCTTAATTTTCAATCAAATTCTCTTAAAATATCTGCTTTTTTAATAAGTCGGTGGGCTTTTTGTTCGTTTAAATCTCTACTTTCTGATGGTGTAAAAATATACATTACTATGGTAAATGTGGTAATGTAACATGAAATTTTACGTATTTTAAGTAATTAAAGTATAAATTTTAATAAATACCTCAAAATTGTACATAATGATTAAAAAAATTCGGATTCGAGTTTCTTTCGTTTTTGTTTACATTTTCTGAGAACATTTTTCATAGTAATGTATATTTTTTACACCATTAGAAAGTAAAGATTAAAATGAACAAAAAGTTTTTTTAGAAAAGCAGATATTTTGACAAGAGAATTTTCGTTTGAAAATTAGGGTGCTTTTTCGATATTAAGTCAAAATAAGGTGAAAAAATAAATATTTCAAATCAAAAAAATTACAGTGTGTTTGGGACATAGAAAGGTAAGCTTTCACCAAATTTTGGAAAAAAAAACAAATTTTGTAAAAGATAAAAATAAAAAACCCAAAAACTTGGTTATTTGAATTTTTAACATAAATTTTGAGGTTATGTAAAAAAAGTGTAAATACAAAAATTGTAGATCTTTTTATTACCTACAACTTTGCCATTTAACTCTTTTCATAGAACTTGTAGTTTGCTGGGAATCAAGATAAACCGTTTTTTACCCTTAAAAACTCACCACCATCCACTTCCCGACCTCAGATCGCCCGTAAATTATTTTTCCCTTTATTTTTGTTATATTCTCTTCCTTTAAAAAGTATAAATACTCAATAAAGTTCCCAAGAAAAAAATTCTGATTATACTGGGTCAGATATCCAAAAAATTTTTTTTAATGTCACTTAAGTTCTGTTTTTTTATCGCCTTCTCTCTTCATTAAAAACTTTCCTATATTCTTGTATATTTTCCTTAAAGCAACCGGCGTGCTTCAGAACTCGCGGGCTATCAAAAAAACCAAAACGCCAACGCCTGAACGTTGGTGACAACTCACCTTATGTGTGACAGATTTAAACGTCCCTAGCTAAGCACAAATAACTTGAGCACAAAAAAATGCTTGCGTATGCTCGGTCTGTGCGTACTCAGGTATGGAAGCGACTTAATACTTTTTGTTGTAAATACACCCTTACATTTTTGTTTAAATCATTGCAATTGTAATGAATGCCAATAAAAAATGCTTAATAAAATAGGTTTATAATAATAATTCAGGTAGTAATGCTGTACATTTTGAGACAAACGTATATTAAAAGCTAAAATAACAACTAATATAAAAGGGGATATCTAAAATCTAAAAACTTAAACAAAATTCAAAAATACGTCTAATTCTTATTTACTTTTAAAAAGAGATAAAATTGTAATTTTAAATAAACTTATTTTTTCTGAGTTTTCCATGAAAGATATGTATTCCAAAATAAAGCTACTGATTGCACGAGTAACACTTGATACTGTAATGGCAATAAATAAAAATTCACCACTTGAACTGCAGGCCATATTTTCCAATTGGCAACAACTATGTCTGTATAAGAAGTAGACAACTCTTTTTTTATATGTTCTACATTTTTACCATTTAAAAAATTAATATTTGCAATAAACAAAACTAAAAAACATGGAGCAAAAATTAGCTGATCACATAACACCTTCTTGATAGTAACGGAAGTAGACATATTAGTGCCAAACTGCCTGGCTAAAATTTTGTACCAAATGGTTAAAGTGGGCCCCTGCAAACAAAAAATGAATCGGTAAAAAAATTATTCATGAACGTTTATTAGTTATTAAAAAAACACACATTTACAATAGAGTAAGAAAACTCCATTTTGTCAGGAAATGAATAACTCGTTGGATTCCCTGGTTTCTAATAATTTTTTGTTCATAACAATTTTTCAGGCATAATATTGGTTAATTTGGTAGAAAGTTGCTGTAAGTATTTGACTTGTAGAAGAATTTCCTTGAACGTATCTACCTATCTTCCCTTTGATAATTTTATTTTTCAACATGTTTTATTTATTCTGCATACTTTTGGTAATTTTTTAAGTTTCGTCAAAGTTTACAGAATTATAAAATAAGTTGGGTCACTTGCTGTGGACATCTGCAAGTACAGCACATAGGCTTAGGGTACAATGGCAAGTCCGATTCATTAGGCATATCTGTGAATATACACAAAGTTCTCTCATAAAAAAATATTGAAATAGGTACCGTTTATAGTCGCACAAATAAAACAATTTTATATAAAAATTATATTAATTTAGAGTATAGTATAGTTTAAAATGTAAGTATAATTATACAAACCACTAAAACAAATAAACAGATAAAAAAGTAGAGATGTTAATACAATTACTTTAATTTAGAATTTGATTTATTACATTAACTGTTTTTTATGTTTTGATTCGCAAATTTAAACGAAAATTACATACGAAATCTACAATAAAAAAATATTCCAGAAACAAGTTTTCGTCAGGATGATAATGACAGTTGTATTTCGGTAATATTAGTTTTTAGTTGTTTTTTTAATATTTGTCTAATATACTACCAATTTCTCAAATTCGCTTTTTGTTCAGAATTATATGCTACCTTAAAATACAGTTTCTTCAGAATTCGGTGATTTCGAGATTATTTACATATCATAGGACTGTTAAATATATTAAGATTAATATGTTACCAGTATTACTTTTAATATTTGAACAAGATTTAAAGTTAGATTAGCAGCTTAGTTAAAATGTCACTGTGAACGAACAATAGTGGAAGCATGGCGATGTGACTTGTTTTAAAGAAAATGCTGCTTTCTTGAACCCTGTTACCACCACGGATGACGCTTGGCTAAATTTTCATCACCTGGAGTTGAAACGACCTATAATAAAACAAAGCAGGAGCCATTCTGGTTCTCTCAGGCCAAAAAAGTCACGATTATTTTTGCGCCTTTAACTATTTATTGTTAGACATGGTTTCTAAAAGTGGAGTGCAATGGCTATCCGAAATTAAAATGTGTTATCGCTACGTCTCTGTGTCACTTAAACGATTAATGTTAACTGACTTTTTTACTCATGAAATAAATTTTTTTGTTACATTTAGTTAATAAAAAAAAGGAATTTGTGGACTATAAAGAATGTTTTTTTTAATCGTTTCTTAACAGTACTATTTAAGTAAGCAATTTTTTATTGATCACAGCCTCCACAGAGCCTTAACACCTAAAAAGTGACTTTCTCACAGTTAAATGTTGAAAAACGTACTTATTGATAGTTTAAAGCAGGGGTCTCCAAACTACGGTCCGAGGGCCACATCCGGCCCGCGGACAGATTTTGTCCGGCCCGCGGAGAGCTAGCATACTTGAAAACTCCTTTTAGAGAACAAATAATGTTTATAGCAAATTAAATTTAGTTTACTGAAGTATTCTAATTTTATGTTGAATAATTATTAATATGACATCTACATTGATATGGTCATGGGCTAACTCCGCTAACTCATAACATTCTTGTAGGCTTATTGTTATTGTTTTTGTGATAAGTTGGATAAAGAAACACAGAATTGTAATGAGTAAAGACATGTATAATATGCAGAAAATTTAACTTCAGTATATAATAACTAACAAATTATTGAAATGAATCCAACTAAAATTTTATACATTTTAAATAATCACATAACTTATAACAAACATAATGACATATGAAATACTAATGAGATTTATGTAATTGAGATTTTCCACTGACAATAGTTTGTAGTTGTGGACTAATTTTACTTGTACCAATTATTAAAAGAGATTTAAGATGCTCATCAGTTAATTTCGATCTGTAAACATTTTTGTGTACTTCATTTTGGAGAAGGTTTTCTCACACAAATAAGTAGTACCAAAAACAGAAAACAGACCACGAGCAAATTTATGCAAATTATCAAATTGTGTCAGTGGAAGACTCTTATAAAATTCCAACAAAGATGAGTTTTGCTATTTGTTCTTAATTATATCACTGCATGGTAGATCAATCATTTCCATTTGAAGTTCCGGGGCTAGGGTTTCAATGTCAGTATCAAAAGGATTCTGAAAAATCTTAATTTGATTCGCAATGGCATCAAAGTCCGAGAAACGAGTATCAAAATTTATCTTCAAAGCACTCAAAGTTTCGATTGCAAAATCGATAGGAAACTCAGTCTCAGTAGTGTGGCTGAATATTTCACATGTTTTAAAATGTGAAAAACATTTACTTCGTAGTTGTGATTGAAACAGTCTCAATTTCTTCCGGAATGATTTGATATTAGTGTATAAATCAGGAAGATGCTGGTTTTCTCCTTGCAATCCCAAATTCAGTTCGTTCACATGTTTTGTCAAATCAACATAGAATGCTAACCTCCACAGCCATGCGTTGTTTTGTAATTTAGTAAGAGGGCGATGCTTTTCATTCAAAAAATTTCGATCACTGCTCGAAGTTCAAAAAGCGCTGAAGGACTTTCCACAACTAAGCCAGCGTACGGCAGTATGATAAGGTAAGTCAGTTTCTCCAATCTTATCAATAAATTGTCGGAATTGTCGGTGATTCAGCCCAAAAGATCTGATAAAATTAAGAGTTGATATGACTGGTTTCAGAACGTCAGACATATCCAAACATTTTCCGCACAAAGACTGTTGATGAATGATACAACGTAAGACTAATGGTTTTGAACCACCGTCATTTTCTACAGCCTTTGACACAAGAGCGACCACTTCTTTATCTTTCCCACTCATGTTTTTCCCTCCATCAGTTGTAATACATTTCAAGTTTTTCCATGGAAGGTTCTTTTGATTAATGGCCATTTCAACTCCTTTAAAAATATCTGTACCAGTAGTTGTGCCATGAATACTATACATATCAAGAAGTTCTTCGTGCACTTCATAGCTTTTATCTACTCCTCGAATATAAATCAACACCTGAGCAGTATCTGACACATCCGTTGACTCATCCAAGGCCAAAGAAAACCACTCAAAATGTCCATTGACATACTGACAGTTTTTAATAAATTTACCTTTTCAGGGCACATTTCTTCGGCTACTGCAATTATGCATTCTTTGATCATTTCTCCATCGGTGAATGGTTTTCCACGTTTTGCAATTTCAAGAGCCACACGAAAGCTGGCACGAGTTGCAGCCTCTTGTTCAGTTTTGAGTTTTGTAAATGAAGATTGCTGCGATTTCAATCCGCGCTGCATAGCTTCGAATTTTTCTGTCCGCAAACTTCCTGTATATTTTGAGTAATATTGAAAATGTTTTGTTTCATAATGACGTTTAATGTTATATTCTTTGAGAACGGCTATGCTTTTATTGCAAATCAAACATAGCGCCTTGTTACTGGACTCAATTACGAAATACTGAATGTTCCACTGATCTTTGAATTTTCTGCATTCACTATCAATTTTTCGCTTCTTTTCCATACTACTAATTCACACACAAAAGCAACAATTCAAATCAAAATACTGTTATAAAGATGTCTTAAACTTAAACACGCACAAACACGTTTTAAGGAGGTATGCAATATTTTATTTAACAACAGTGTCATAGGAACTGACTTGTGGTTGCGCCACTAGCCTTCTTATATATTCCAATTACTGCCATCTAGAAGTGAGTGGAAGACACCAGAACTTTCTCGAACCAACGAGATTATTCTGTACGTGCTATTAGCGCCATCTGTTAGCGATAGAAGGTACTACCTATTTCCGCTTGTGTCCACCAGATGTCGTGTCACGTTACTCCTCATGGCTCGTACTCTACGACTAATCTAGAAATTACAGATAATGACAGGAAAATTAATAATATACAGTGTTGCCGTTTTGCGGACTTTAGTCCGATTTGCAGCCTTTTTTAAACGTTGTGGACTTTTTCGGACTTTTTTTTTCATCAGTGGACTATTTCACTTCTTACCACCGGCAACAATGATAATATGGTTTTGGCCCTAGGAACTTACTGGAGTAATCAGTATGGCCCTAAGGCTGGAAAGTTTGGAGACCCCTGGTTTAAAGTAAGCCTTATGTCAGTTCATACCGCCTAAAAAAAAATTCTGTTTCGGCGTTCCCTGTATAATAACACGTGTCGTCAGCCAAATCAAATAATAAAAAAAGATACCTAGGTAACTTTCGAAGTGTTAACATATAGTCACTATCTTCAACTTAACAAAACTACTCTCAAATTACTTTTGCCTTTACAAACCAAACTTAATAATTCTACAAAGCTTAAAAATCTATAAACTAACACCATATTAATAGTCTGTTACAATACATAGTAACCTGATGGTTTAAAAATTATTTATATTTAGTTTTTGATTTTTCCGGGAGAAAAAAGGTACATTAAGTAATGGTAAAATGCAGATACAAATTTATTTGTAAAAAGAAGTCAGGCGTGCGACCAAAGCTACTTTTTACAATCGAAATCGAAACCGAATTTCAGCCGACGGCTAACCGGACTCAAAACATTCTTTTAAGCGAAATCCGCATGGCATTTTTTTTTAATTTGAACCCACAGATCATTAATTTGAGCTAGTTGCAGAGGAGTATATGTATAAAAAAGCTTTTATTCTATAAATGAGTTTTTTAGGAAATCAACAAACATAAAATAATGTACTTATCACTAAAATCACAACACCAAATAGTGCCTGACGCACGACTGTGAGCACAGGTAGTAAAGAACACGGTTCTGGTTCTCACTGCGTCAACTGCTGTTGTAGGAAGCTGGACAACTCCTGAAGTTTCATTTTCGGTCATAGTTTTGGCCAATTGACTATCAAAACCGAAACTAATTCGAAACCCCAATTTTAAATCTGACCGAAATCGTAACCAGTCAAACACTACAATAATTTATGATATCAAAATATGCAGAAAGTACCTAATACTGTAGCATTTATCATTTTACTACCATGATAAAGTATTTAAAAAAGATTTAATTGTATAAAGGTTGTAAAAAATAGTTATTAATGGTATAGTAATTAATGATATAATGCTAAAAGTGACATTTTGTGAAAAGGGAAGTTTGGAAAAAAACGCCGAAGGCGTCTACGCTCTGGTCAAGTTTTTCCATGTTAAAGGCGATGATGAACATAAATATTCAGGACATAAGACATAAGAACAGATATTACAAGCTAGTTGCGTTTTTAAAGCAAAAGGGTAAAGGATATCGACCGAAAAAATCTAAAATATTGACAAGAGAACAAATCGACAAATTTCTCGCAGAAGCCCCTGATGCAATATATCTTATACAAAAAGTGGCCGCAATTTTCAGTGTATTTGGAGCCTGTCGTTGAGAAGAACTTTGTAATTTGACACAAATAACATCAAAGATTTGGGAACTTTACTAATTTTGCATATACCAGACACAAAGACTAATGTGCAACGAACCTTTGTAATTAGTGGTACCTTGTATATGAACTATTATAAAAAGTATATAGCCCTTCATCCCGTGAATAGTAATGATTTAAGAGGTTTTAGAAGATGCTTAAAGAATAAATGTGCCATAACTCCAGTTGAAATAAACACATTTGGTAAAATGCCTGCCCTAATGGCTAAATTTCCTAATTTGCCAGATTTCCATCTTTACACTGGACATTGCTTTGGACGTTGCTCAGCTAATTTGTTGGCGGACACCAAGGAAGTTTAAAGGTGTATGGAAGCCCAATGCTATGGCCCATTCGATCAAAAAATGTCCGGCCCAGTATGAAAATAACTGTCAGAGTTGGCCCCGCCGATTTTGCGCAATAACGAAATTCCACGAAATAATTTAATGTGTTGCCTACTTACACACTGATAAATCAGTGTGTAGTTAGGCAACACATTATACTTTTATGAGAGCCGTATTAGTTTCGATTATTTTGCTTTGTGTGATTATATTTTGTGGTTGCAGAAGTTTTTTGGATTGATAAAAACCTTATTATTTTAGTGATTAGTGTTTATTAAATTGTGACTATAATTTTGTGTTTATTGTTTGTTACTTATAATATCGTAACAAATGACTAGAGGTTGTATGGTTTTGTCTTGCAAATCTAAGGGTAACATAGCCGGCATTTTTTACTTTAGGTAAGTATTTCTTATATTTAAATTAGGTGCTTCTTATGAGACGTAACGTTAGATAACCGAATAAATAATAATATATCAATTATGAATAGAAAATGAAAATTTTATAGGAAATAGCAGTGAGAAAAGTAAGGCAATCTTAACTATCTTTTAGATGATTTCCACAATGTTTGTGTATTTCTGTGGATTATTAAAAAGAAATAAGGTTTACATTTAGGTACTTTTATTTCATTTAATAATTTAGTACATTCTTTTAAAGGATCAAAATTATTAATTACTGGGCAGACCAGGCATATTTTAATATATACAGGTCCCTCTAATTGAATAAAAGAAAGTACAATTTTATGTTAAAGTTCCTTTTTGCTTTTCTGTATATGTTTAAAAAGAAATTAGATTTTTGGTTTCTTAAACTTACATTATCAACTTTTTAAGCTCGACATACTGTAGACACATAATATTTAACGGTTACTGTTACAATGGATACCTAGGTACCAAAGGTTACTAAACATTTTTAAGCACTGTTATTCTGTCTCATGAATGTTTGTTATTAGTAAAAAGTATATGCCTAAAAAGTAGTAATAAAAATTTTCACTTTTTAATGTACAACCACAATCTTAGGATTAGATTAAACTCATTTACACTATCTTGCCCTTCTTTTATCACAAAATTGGTGATAAGTACATGAAACTATCATACAATGTTTGAAATTTATTTTTAAAAAATCGTGTTTTTATTTATTTACAAAGATTTTTGGTAAAAATACAAAAATATCGACCATTTAAATAGAAGGCTGTAAAGTGGCGCCATTTATTCTTTTCATATTATATCAAATGATATAAAATCCAATATTACACAATAATTTTAAATATTCTATGGTAGTATCGTTTAATAACCAACAATTTTGTGCAAAAAATAAAAAAAAACAGTGAATGCTTGAATTTGAAATTTGATGATGTCAACTTTATAGATAGTAACAAAGAATTATGGAAGTCCGGCTCTGACCTACTATTCATTGCGCAAACTTCTCGGGTCCAATCCCCCGATTCCCGCTGCCCTGCACGCCTGGACAATTTTGTTCTACAGTATTGGGCTTCCATACACCTTTAAACTTCCTTGGCGGACACTGATGCTAATCTTACTAAAATTAAGAGACATGGTGGATGGAAGTCCAGTACAGTAGCAGGTAAATTTTGTCCAAAACTTTAATGGATGACATTGATTCCTGCCCGGGTACATATCTTACCAAAGTAAATTGTGTAACAACCACCAGTGAGATTGGTCATGGAGTTTCTTATTCTAATTGTATTTTCAGTAATTGTACTTTTAATTGAATAATAAATTTATTTTGATTTAAGTATTACGTTTCTGTAAAGTAATTACTTTTAACACTAGTGTAATAAAATGTCATTTTAGACACTGACAGTATGCATTAAAAATCAAACCTTAACTGACGTTTGTAGAAAAAATAATGCACGTAACATCCCTCGAAGAAAATTTTACAAAACGAGCAACTTTAAAAAATCTTTTTGCTCGCCCCACAACTTCCTTGATCGTCCAGTAATTTTTTTTATGTAATAAAGATCAAAATGACGATCAATATGATACTAGACGTGAATAATAGAAAGATATGGGTGGTGGTGTAACGTCATTTAGTATTTGCGGAAGCGCTATTTTAACAGTTACGTTGTGCGCAATACGATTTTTAACGTCGCTGGTGGTAGTAAGGTTACCGTATGGAGTATCGAGGTAATAACTCAATGCTATTTTTAGTTTTGTAATTTTGGGATGCCTAATACAAATGAGAAAAAAACAAGAGGTAACAAAAAAGGTTTTTAAAATAACAGGGAAAAATTTTAGCATCCCAAATTTGAAGGATCATCTTTCAGAATATTAATTAAAGTTGCTGCTTTAATATCAACAGCATTGCTTTCGACAACAGCACATTTTCTGGGTCTTGGTCCATAATTACAAGAAATATAAATGGTTGGTGTCCAAAGGCCGTCTGAAAGCGGATTTTAAAAATAGGACGGGTAAAGTCTGGATATTTTTTGTGTCAAGGGAAATCCAATTCATTGAAAAATAATATATAATAAAAATAAGTCGACGACAAGCTTCCTATTATTTTTATTACCAGACTAGCTCAGAAAGAGTGTAGAATTTATTAGTATCTACCTAATTATTAAAGTATTTTAATTGTTGTGCTGCGGTTTAGTCGATTTTGTAAATTTTTGTTAAACATTGTTAAATAAATCACAAACAAATAAGCTATTTTAACAAATAAAAAATTAAAATAATGTTATTATTTTTAATTTTAATTTTTTTTTCTGGGTTTCCGGACTAAAAATGTTATCCAAATGTAAGGGGTATCTTAAGTATTTCGGCGTCTTGTCGTTAATTTAGGTAATGGCAGCCCTATATTAAACTAACGCTTTGTAATACGGCGTCTTCCATATGTCTGACGACCACCGTAAATTTTTTTATTAACCGCAAGTCGGATTAACCTTTAAAGTTTCGCTCAAGCCCTTTGTGGCTTGAAAGCTAACGAAAAGTTTTAGGTAAGAACTATAGATTGTTTATGCCCGTATTTTTTTTATCTTGGGACAATCCACGAAGGCTGAAAGCCCAAATATTAAGGTACTGTAAGTGTTTTAAGTGTAGTTAGAGGCCGTTTATTACCACGGGACTTAAATATTTGGAGATTTAGAAGATCTGTTTGTTATTCAAGAATGGTATACACCATTTTCCACTTTTTTTTACGTCAGCGCTCTTATGGAAGGTGTATTTTAGGACTAGGTGAGAACAAAAAGTGTAAAATAGTATAAAATATAAGGAAAACTTGTGCAGGCAGTAAGTTCAACAGTCTTGACACTTTAGGGATCAAGGAACGAATGAAGTGGGAAGTTCGGTGCCTCTCAAATTGGACTGTAAAGGGAGGCTTAAGAGTGGCACTACGTGTTGCTCTGTTGCGAGCTGCTAGAGGAGGAATTATACTGGCCAACTCCTCGGAATAGAAGCCGAGAAAGTGTTTATAAAAGGGCGATAGAACACCTACAGCCCGTCGGCGTCGGTGGCGAGTGCACCAAGCTTTCCTGTAAGCGTGGGACCATTGATAAGATGAACAGCTCTTTTTGAAATAAATCAAAAATGCCAAGAGTTATGGGAGAAGCCATTCCCCAGACAAGAGAACAATATTCTTAAAAGGGCCTGACTCGGAACACATACAGAGTATACATATTAAAAGGGAAGAAATACGTTCTGGCTCAAAAGAGGAATCGCAAGCTTTTTTGAAGCTGGTGGAGCTATGGATATAATGTGTTCATGCCAGTTAAGATTATTATTAAAAGTAACGCCAACCAGGTTAAATGACCCTTCGTCCTGAAAAGCTTGGCGTTTTGGAGGAATTAAACTGGAAAACATTTTTGGCGTCCTAATATTAGTCTAAGGTCCTGTGAAAGAGATTTTTGCATTGTCTTGCCCTTGTCTTCCAAATCAGGCTTAGAGACTGGCTTGAGAAATTAAATAAGTATTTAAGTAGGGTGTACTATCGTCAACAAAACTATGAATAGAAATGATTGTGGAGGGGCACCTTAGCATTAATTTGTTGAAAGCTGGAACAGTGACTATCTACAATAACTGATATACGTCGATTAAAGAGGAAACTGTAGAACAAAGCTTAGGTCAAAGACCGTAGAAAGGAATTTTAGTAAGAAGCGCATCAGCACTAATCCGAACTAATCAGACCTAGTCAAAAGCTTTGAAAATGTCAAGAGCAACGATCTGGGATTCGGAAACTTGATCTAGTAGTGGAATAGGAAAGAAGATCTGCTGTGGATCCTTTACGGCTTAATCCGTACTGACTGTTATGTAAAATTGTGTGTTTTTCCAAATACTTTAGAATCTGGAAATTAATGATTTTTTCCATTACTTTATAAACTGAAAAAGGGGATATAGGTCTATAGTTAGAAGAAAGAGTTTTGGATCCTTTCTTGGGGATAGGTTGCGCAAGTGCAGCTTTCTGGCTCTTCGGAAAAATGCAAATGTCAAAGATGGGTGCCGGCTAGAATGCACATTTTTTAAGACGATTGTTAGTATGCCATCCAGCCCAGACGATTTTTTGGTCTTAAGAGAAAAAAGGATAAGCTTGATCTGCTTGACTTTACAAATGACATCAGACATTTTATGAAGAACTGGGACAACTGTTGGAAGAAGAAAATCAGGCCCACCTTTTGCCTGCTAACTGCTTCCACCAGTATATGCTATAGAAGTTCTTAATCAATCCTCTCCACTGTTTTAATTTAAAAGGTTGTTTTACTTCTTAGCATTTAGGCAGGATTAATGTTAACATTAGCGGGGTAATTTTGCAGAAATGACTGATAAGATTTAGAATAACAAGACATTTTTATGTTGAGCAAAAACGAAGACAATTAAACTATGAAAAGTGGATATATACCGGACAAGAATTTTGCCCTCAAAACGACGACTTGTCCTCCAAAAAAAGGACGTCTGGTCACCCTGGGCGTTAGTCCAGGAAATCTTGAATTCATATTTGACAATACATGTCAAATATAAAGGCAAAGTACATTT
The DNA here is from genome assembly GCA_019359885.1 of Listronotus oregonensis. Lineage (NCBI taxonomy): Eukaryota > Metazoa > Arthropoda > Insecta > Coleoptera > Curculionidae > Listronotus > Listronotus oregonensis. The sequence continues at coordinate 43,520 of JAHBCN010004135.1, read as the reverse complement.
TGAAATGCAAGATGTTTTTTCGTTACTTTATATAATATAATTGTTAGATAATTATTACATATTGTAAAAATTCTGTCAAAAAATGTAAAATCGTTATGTTACTACTTTTAATAAAAATTGCATGAATTTTCATGTCTTACGTTCATTTCGTTATGGTCCTAGGACTATAATGGAACCGAAAAAATGTGCCATTTCGACACTAAAAATGTCGCTTAAAATAATGTCAGTTTGACACGCTAAAAAATAAATTATTATTATTTTTGAACACCCCTTAAAAGCTATAATAAAAATTAGGCAAAATAGATCACACATATATTTCAAGATATTTATTTTTTCTGAGTTTTCCATGAAAGATATGTGTTCCAAAAAAGGGCCACTATTTGAGAAACTAAAACTTGGTACGTCAATGGCATAAAATAAAAATTGACTATCTGAACTGCAGGCCATAATTTCCAATTAGCCAATAATATGTCGGTATATGTTGCAGAGAGTTCTTTCTTTATATCCGAAAAATTTTTACCAGCTAATAAATGAATATTTGTGACAAATGCAGCCAAAAAACACGGAGCAAAAAGCAGTTGATCGCAAGCAACTTTCTTAATGGTCGTAGCTGGAGACATTTTAGTACCAAATTGCTTTGCTAAAATCTTGTACCATGTAGTTAAAACAGGTCCCTGTAAAAAAGAATCACGTAAAAAAGGCAATTTGTGATTTAAAACCTTTGGATTTGTAAGTATTTAACAAAGCTGCATCAATGCTAAAAGGGAATTGAAGTGTCAATACAGACAAACGTGTAGGTACCTACATAATAAAGATGTTGCTCTTCTGTTTTCTAGACTTTTTTTCATAAAAAAATTACTTTGAAAGTTTGAAAGAACCAATTTAATTTAACTACATACTACAATAAGACAATTAATTTTAGTCTTTTCCTTACGGCCTATATATAACTGGATATCTTTGGCTCTCTAAAATTTTTGCATTGCACACTTATGGCTTGAAACAACCTGAATCCGTTGTTTTCACGTAATTATTAGTATCTAATCAGGTAACAAAGGCGTACTATAAAATTTGCGGTAAACTACGCCAAAAATCTTAAGATTATACCCATTGGTTTTTTTTTCTATTTACTTAAATAAAAAGTACTTTTAAGCTTACAATCCTTAGTTTAAGGATTGGTACCATCAAGTTCAAGTTAAACATAAGCTGTCGTGGTACGGAATTTAGAAGTTTCAACTTTAAACTCTAAAAGCTATTTTCCGTGAAAATACCGTATTTAGAGCTGGGACAGATCCTTTAAAAAAGGAATCGATTTACAGATCCGGATCCTCGTAAAGTAATTGAATCACCAATACGAATCACGATTCCTTTTTTACGGAAAAAAGAAATCAAATTCAGGTAATCGATTTCTATTAATTGAATCACGAATCCCGATTATTTTTAGTTTTCATACTTACAAATGGTAACTATGATACGAATGATACTTCATAATCCAGATAATGAATTAAGCATCAAAGATTTTAGAATGGAACCCCAGACGCATAATTCTAGCCTTATTTTGAAGTGCTGTAACTCTTAAAAACAATAGGTTTTGGTAAATATTTTTCAGATTTGAATGTAATTTCCGAGATCAACATGAAACCATCCCTAAATGGAACATATTTTCGAACTGTATTCCACAACTTGCCATGCTAGATCTTCGTAAGTTTTTTAAATTGTCATTCTTAAGATAACCTCAAGCAGCCTATAAATAGGACATCTTATTGTAACTTTACAGGAAATTTCACAAGTATAGTATTTTCCATGATATAAGAAAATGACTAGACATATCGATTATCTAGACTGCAATAAAAATCCTCGAAAGTGATCCTTTATGGCCATGCCAACAGAGGTAAGAATAGTTCAGGTCCGCACTTTACCCTATACGTTTAGATATAACCTGGGGCAAATAGGATATCATGAATACTTATATATTATTCCAGTCAGGTAGAAACATGACCCTGTACGGTCGGGTACGATAATTAGGTAACCTACCCTAATAGTACCATGAAATGCTAATTTCGAGGGTTTTTACTGCACTCAGAAGCAGTCGAGACTTTTACTCATTTTCTTATATCTTGAAAAATACTATACCGTTTAAGAATTTTTCTGCTTGCGGAATATAAAAATGTATTAAAATATTTAATTTATTTTTGTAAGACTCCCATAATAGTTATCTTAAAATATCCCTTTTAAAAGTCCCTGAGGGTTATCTCAAAAATAACATATCAAAAAATTATGAAGATCGAGCCATCAAAACTTTTAAGATCAAATGCAATTAAAATTTATGCCTGTTTTTGTATACACACTCTATAGTTAGAAAAAAAATATATTTAAATGTTTTTTTTAGACCTGAAAAACAACATATTTTGGTTACAAATTACGGGTTAGGTGTGTTTCCTTATTAAAAGGTATAAATATTTAATATGCGGATAATTTAAAATTCTTCATCTCTATTTTCCGAAAACAAATGTGATGCTGATCAAGAATCTTAAGAATGGGGTATTTAAAATAGTGTGTTTTGGCATTTATAAACCGATTTTTCTTAAATTTGAAATATAAGGAATCGATTTCTTTTGGAATGGGATTCTTCCAAAAAGGAATCGTTTCTGGATCATTTTAAAATTATAAGACGAATCCGGATCATGGATCCCATTTTTAAAAAGTAATCGGATCCTTAAAAGGAATCGATTCCTGGATTCGATTAATACCCAGCTCTGTCTGACCATTTCTTTTTAACTTGTGCTAGAAAACAGCGAGAGGGGATACACGGAAGTAAATTTATTTTGCGAAGTACAACAAGTACCGCATAAACTAAAGATTTCCGCCAATCAATCAGTCACATGGAGCAAGAGAGAAGGGTTCTTCTTCTTCTTTCCTGGGAGCCGTCTTAATTTACTACCGGAGGCAGCGCAGCCTCTTGGGCTTTTTGTGCCTAATCTCCTATTATATTTTATACCAATGCTTCCATTAGTCTTGTTCCTACAAATCTGAATAACCCCGAGACTGGTTGGTTAATATATTCCGGTATGCTCATTTTCTGTTGCCCAAATAATGACTGTCTTTTGTAATTCAACGCTTCACATTCGCACAGGATATGGTAGGCTGTTTCTTCACCCTCGTCGCACATTCTGCAACTTGGATCCCCAATGTATGAGCCCATCTTGTGTAATTGTCCTCTTAGGTTATCGTGCCCTGTAAGCAGCCCTGCTGTTACACAGTCTTTTCCTACTTTGTATGAGTAGTTCTTTCTTCGTTCTTTTGGATAGGCCCCTGATAAAGCATTTTCCTCCTGTTTGTTTCGGATCCATTCCCTGGTTTGCCCTCATGCTGTCGTTTTGGTCACTCCAAGGGCAGCTTCTGGTCCAAAGTATGGTGTGAATGATCCCTGTCTCACTAGCTCATCCGCTTTTTCGTTGCCTTCTATTTCCGAATGTCCTGGTACCCACGGGAGAGTTACCCCGTTGCGTTCTCCCAGAATTTTTAGTTCTTTTTGGCTTTCCCATGTCAAACCTTGGGGTTTACTAGTGCCCCTAGTGATGCCTGGCTCTCTATTATTATGTAGGTCCGCTTGTTTTTAAAAGCCTTTCTGTCATTTTCTTTTGCACAGTGCAGTAAAGCATATTTTTTCGTTTGAAATTCAGAACTATGTTCCTAGTGGAATGGGGAATTGTAAGTTACTCATTTCAGTGTACAAAAGAAAAGGGTTATACCAAAGGGTGATAAACTTAACAAGGAGTGCTCGATCCCATTTAAGCCCATATATATTTAAATCATCAAATTTTGGCGACATACCGCGTTGAACATTGTTAGGACAGTGAACATACCGGTTTATTTTCCCGAGAAGCGGTAACGTGGGGAAGGTGTTCTGACGTTAGTATCTACGTCATTACTTTGTACCCAGTATCTACCGCTATAGCCACTAGTCAGGAGGAGCGTTAATAATGGTTATGTCAAGTTTCAATTTGAAATAATGGAGGATTCGCGGCTTTTTTATTGTTTTGGTTCTTGTGATGTTTTTTTGCTATGGTTTAACAACTATTTGGATTGAAGATTTTTTGGTTTATTAGTTAATTTTCAAATGGATGAATTAGTGCATTTATATTTATATCATAAAGGAAAAATTTACTAGTTCTAGTTGACTTGGAAACAGCTAATATCTTATTAAATGAAAAATTTAGTTTATATATTATCTTTTCGACTTATTTCTTAAAAGTGTATTAAACGATTCGTATGTAAGTTGACATACGTAAACCGTTTCGTTTTTGCGAGGATAGGCGGGTTAAACACGGTTAGAATGGTGGGGGAAAGAACTGCTATCAACCAGTAGTTAAAAACGGTAAGTCGCGAAAAAATCCTTAATGTCAATTCGATATTTGTGACGTAATCCGTTTGCCCTATTGTTTTGTTTACAAGTAGTATAAAGTCTTAATTTTATCAAGTGGTATACAATCAAGGGTAATAAACTTACCAAGGAGTGCTCGATCCCATTTAAGCCCATATACGGCAATTTAAATGTCAATGCGGTATTTGTGACGTAATCCGTTTGCCTGTTTGTTTTTTTTACAACTAGTATAAAGTCTTAATTTTTTTAAATGTTATACATTACAGTTCTAATAGTAAGTGCATATCCAAAATAGTTTTTAAAAGTTGAATATTTAACAAAAATGAATAAAATAAATCTACCTTCTGGGCAAAATGGGCAAACGGGTGACGTCCAAACATAACCTATATCTGCGGACAAATAGTAAAAATCGAGCACTCCTTGTTAAGTTTACCACCCTTGGTATACAATACGGATTTAATAGTGGGTGTAAATCCAAATAAGTTTTTAAAAGTTGAATATTTAACAAAAATTAATAAAATAAATCTACCTTCTGGGCAATCCGGTGACGTCACAATCATAACCTCATCTGCGGACAAATAGTATAAATCGAGCACCCCTTCTTAAGTTTACCACTTACCACCCTTGGGTTACACTGATTTTCTTTCACAAGCTTGTTCGCACGGCCGAGCGGCAATGCTGCCTCTATAGGTATATGCTCTAAAAGCTTAGTTAATGAAGCCTTTAAACATAAACCTCCTAGAGGCAGCTTTGCCGCTCGGCCGTGCAAACAAGAATGCGAAAGAGAAAGAAGAATAGCAGTATAGCCTTTCTCTCTCGCACCATGTGCCTGATTGGTCGAAGGGAAGGGGTATATACCCCTCCCTGCTGACTAATCGGGCACATGGTGCTAGAGAGAAATGCTATACTGCTATTCTTCTCTCTCTTTCGCATTCTTGTTTGCACGGCCGAGCGGCAAAGCTGCCTCTAGGAAGTATATGGTCGAAAAATAAAGCAAAACGTTATACTTCCGTAAAGCTGCATTTACAATGCAATTCGAACTCCAAGTTCAGGTGGAATTGGCTTGCTTGTCATATGGTGGCAGCACGTTAGCATTTACAATGGGAAAAATTTGAATTGTAAATGTAACGTGCTGCTATACCCTAACTAGAGTTCGAACTAATGCAGCTTTAAATCTGAAGTCTTAAATAGAGCAACATTAGAGACGATTTCGCCACGTTTTGGTAGGTACTTTGGTTGGTCAGAAATAGTGATGGGATAATTCGAATTAAAAATAATTGATAATCCGATTATTGAAAAAACCGCTATCATGCGATTATTCAGATTTAATTTGAATTACGAAAAATAAAATTTAAATAAAAAAAAATTAAATCTGAATAATCGCATGATAGCGGTTATTTCAATAATCGGATTATCGATTATTTTTAATTCGAATTATCCCATCACTATTTCTGACCAACCAAAGTACCTACCAAAACGTGGCGAAATCGTCTTAGGTAAACGTCAAACGCCAAAATTCTTGTAACCAAAAAAAATTAAGAGTTAACATAAAACTAAACTATCGTTTCTAATAGTTTCTTTATAAAAAAGGTAAAAATATAAACCAAAACTTACCACAAAGCTGACTCCGAGAAAAGCAAATTTAGCAGTTCTTACAGGTTCGTATTCTTTAAAAGATCTTTTTTCTATTACTGTTTGTGCGATAATATCACCTGCACCCATTAACGCACCTGTTTGTACGGCTTGAACGAGCATAAAATGGTTCTTTAACAATTTCTGATAGGTTTTCATTAACGACATTTTAGATTTTTGATAATTTTCTTTTTATTAAAGTCAGATTTGATTAACTTCTATTGAGCCAAAATACATGTTCCATGGACATGTTTTCTGAAGCTTTTTGCACATGTCTCATATCTATCTCGTTTTCCATGTGTTGGAGTGAAATAAAAGAACTACGGCACGTTCGATTTGATTCGACTGTAATTAACACGTGCTATTGAGGTTAGATTTCTGCAAGGATAACAAGTGTACATGATAATATTTTTAATTTTATCTTTATATTAATTGTAGAAAAAATATAAATGAACATAGTGAGAAGAATTACACAAAGCATTTTTAAAAAGAACAGTCGGCAGGGGTATGCTTCTTTTAGACTAAATCACTTTAAAACTCAAAAATTTTCTTTCCCTTTATTCTGTATGAGAAAGTGTTTACAAATTGCAATTGCCAGCACCTTAATTCCTCAGGGCAAAATTAATGTAGAGGATGATCTTCGAAAAGCTGTTCAAGAAGGAGAGACTGCTATTTTGGATCTTATGGATCAGTTACAAGACCTTGTTATTAGTGTTTCCAAAGAGTATCGTAGTTGTTTGACAAAACAAATTGAGATAATAAAATCAGCAACCAATGTTGCCCATGAAGCATGGGATAAATTACCAGAATTTCGAACAACGGCTAGTGAACTTAGCAATGAATTGAATGCATATTTAGTTCTGCTAAAAACCATTGGTGAAATGGCATATGAACAAACTTTAATTAGTTTATTGGCTGATAAAAACAGTTTACAAGTAGTCTTAAAAAAATATAATGAGTTAGAAAAAATATTACAGCATGAATTTGAACAAAACAAATTAAAAGAACAAGAACTATTAGAAGCTAATATTAATAATATTTTATCTGAAACAAGAGGCTAAATAAACGTTTTGGAGCAAAATTGTATTTTTTTGTTAGTTAGTTAGCATTGGTATTTGGTAAAAGAGTTAGCTAAGCCAACAGACTTTCTTGGTAATTAAAAATATTACTAAGGATGTTCTTACTGGTGTTATACCAAGATAACTGAATTGTCTGTGTTAAGCAAACATACTTTGTCCAAATCAAAGGTTCATAACTGTCCTAAGAAAAATAATCCTAGTTTAAATCATTAGTTATACAGAATAACAGACAAGCTTAACATATAATTAACTCTCAAGAAAAAAAATGTCATTTTACAAATTGTTTTTTGCTGTTGTAAATTTTTCAAAAACTCTCCTAATTGGAAAAACACCCATATATATTGTAAAAAAAAGGAAAAACTAAACTGTTGAGTTCCAAAATATGCAGGTAATACAGTACTTATTGCTTATAATCAAGTTATCCCCAAACATATTACAAGGGTAACATAATCTATCCTAAAAAATGGCAAAAGTAACATAAATAGCTCAGCAAATACTCAGTTAACTTTGCACAGTTCATTTGATTCAACAATATCAGATACCTAAATATATAGCTCGTCACCTAAACAAATAATATTCAAGGTGCATAACATTGGTTTTTGTTTTATTATTATACTATTAAATAAGAATTATAATAAAAAAAAAGTGTTAAACGTCACACTTATTAAAAATTATAAGAAGATTTTTTTTATAAACTTTAATTTTAAATGTTCATTTTCATCACATCTTTAATTCTGGTACTATACTTTTGGGCACCATCTTAAAAGCTTGCTTGTGTATGTGAAGCAACACTGAAATAATTTTAAAAAAATGTTATTTATATTAACTTTTATGTTTTAAAAATGCAACAGCATTAATTAATGTTAATAATTAAAATTTAAAGGTCCTATTTTTTAGTAATTAGTGTTAAAAAATATAAACTTCACTAAAGGAAAAGAAATCTCTAACTTTAATATGTTTTACTGAATAGAATGTAATATACAGGGTGTTCGGCACATAGTAGACATAAGTAAATCTGAGATAGTTGGGGCCGTCTGCTATGCAGTCCACCCAGATATATTGACCTGTTAGAATTTTTTTAATTTTCAAATTTGAAACTGAAATAACTTTTTGAAAAATCATGAAATTGACAAAATTTTTATTTTATTTTAATCTAAACTAATACTAGAATTATACAAATTTAATGATTGGGGCCCATGACAGCCACAAAGGAAAATAAGGGCCCTTAAACCACAAAAAGAGGTATTCATAAAAAAATGCCCATCTAGATAAAGTTGACAAATAACTCTTGTTGTTTTTAAGGAAATTGTGTTTATTGCATATTGTTCGAAAGGGCATGAATTCAAGATCTTTTTGACTAATTAGAAATTCTCTATCATTTCGATTTTTTTTTTTTAATGCAATGCAAAGTTAGCTCTAAGAATTATTTTTTACCTCTTTTTGTGGTTTGAGAGCCCGTATTTTTCTTTGTAGCTGTCATGGGCCCCAATTATTAAATTTGTATGATTTTATTATTAGTCTAGATCAGGGGTCTCCAAACTTTCCAGCCTTAGGGCCATACTGATTACTCCAGTAAGTTCCGAGGGCCAAAACCATATTATCATTGTTGCCGGTGGTAAGAAGTGAAATAGTCCACTGATGAAAAAAAAGTCGAAAAAGTACACAACGTTTAAAAAAGGCTGCAAATCGGACTAAAGTCCGCAAAACGGCAACACTGTATATTATTAATTTTCCTGTCATCTGTAATTTCTAGATTAGTCGTAAATACGAGCCATGAGGAGTAACGTGACACGACATCTGTGGACACAAGCGGAAATAGGTAGTACCTTCTATCGCTAACAGATGGCGCTAATAGCACGTACAGAATAATCTCGTTGGTTCGAAAAGTTCTGGTGTCTTCCACTCACTTCTAGATGGCAGTAATTGGAATATATAAGAAGGCTAGTGGCGCAACCACAAGTCAGTTCCTATGACACTGTTGTTAAATAAAATATTGCATACCTCCTTAAAACGTGTTTGTGCGTGTTTAAGTTTAAGACATCTTTATAACAGTATTTTGATTTGAATTGTTGCTTTTGTGTGAATTAGTAGTATGGAAAAGAAGCGAAAAATTGATAGTGAATGCAGAAAATTCAAAGATCAGTGGAACATTCAGTATTTCGTAATTGGAGTCCAGTAACAAGGCGCTATGCTTGATTTAATGAAAGCATAGCCGTTCTCAAGAATATAACATTAAACGTCATTATGAAACAAAACATTTTCAAAATTACTCAAAATAAAAAACAGGAAGTTTGCGGACAGAAAAATTGAAGCTATGCAGCGGGATTGAAATCGCAGCAATCTTCATTTACAAAACTCAAAACTGAACAAGAGGCTGCAACTGGTCCAGCTTTCGTGTGGCTCTTGAAATTGCAAAACGTGGAAAACCATTCACCGATGGAGAAATGATCAAAGAATGCATAATTGCAGTACCGAAGAAATGTGCCCTGAAAAGGTAAATTTATTAAAAACTGTCAGTATGTCAGCAAACACTGTGGCTCGAAGGGTAGAAAACATCGCTGAAAAAAATTATCCTCTCAACTGTTCGACAAAAATGGACATTTTGAGTGGTTTCTTTGGCCTTGGATGAGTCAACGGATGTGTCAGATACTGCTCAGGTGTTGATTTATTTCAAAGGGGTAGATAAAAGCTATGAAGTGCACGAAGAACTTCTTGATATGTATAGTATTCATGGTTTACAGATATTTTTAAAGGAGTTGAAATGGCCATTAATCAAAAGAACCTTCGATGGAAAAACTTGAAATGCATTACAACTGATGGAGGCAAAAACATGAGTGGGAAAGATAAAGGAGTGGTCGCTCTTGTGTCAAAGGCTGTAGAAAATGACGGTGGTTCAAAACCATTAGTCTTACATTGTATCATTCATCAACAGTCTTTTTTTGCGGAAAAATGTTTTGGGTATGTCTGCGTTCTGAAACCAGTCATATCAACTGTTAATTTTATCAGATCTTTTGGGCTGAATCACCGACAATTCCGACAATTTATTGAAGAGATTGGAGCTGACTTACCTTATCATACTGCCTGCTGGCTTAGTTGTGGGAAAGTCCTTCAGCGCTTTTTGAACTTGAGCAGTGATCGAAATTTTTGAATGAAAAGCATCGCCCTCTTACTGAATTACAAAACAACGCATGGCTGTGGGAAATTAGCATTCTATGTTGATTTGACAAAACATGTGAGCGAACTGAATTTGGGATTGCAAGGAGAAAACCAGCATCTTCCTGATTTATACACTAATATCAAATCATTCCGGAAGAAATTGAGACTGTTTCAATCACAACTACGAAATAAATGTTTTTCACATTTTAAAACATGTGAAATATTCAGCCACACTACTGAGACTGAGTTTCCTATCGATTTTGCAATCGAAACTTTGAGTCTTTGAAGATAAATTTTGATACTCGTTTCTCGGACTTTGATGCCATTGCGAATCAAATTAAGATTTTCAGAATCCTTTTGATACTGACATTGAAACCCTAGCCCCCGGGAAATTCAAATGGAAATGATTATCTACAATGCATGATATAATTAAGAACAAATATCAAAACTCATCTTTGTTGGAATTTTATAAGAGTCTTCCACTGACACAATTTGCATAAATTTGCTCGTGGTCTGTTTTCTGTTTTTTTGGGACTACTTATTTGTGTGAAAAACCTTCTCCAAAATGAAATACACAAAAAATGTTTACAGATCGAAATTACTGATGAGCATCTTAAATCTCTTTTAATAATTGGTACAAGTAAAAATTTGTCCACAACTACAAACTATTGTCAGTGGAAAATCTCAATTACATAAATCTCATTAGTATTTCATATGTCATTATGTTTGTTATAAGTTATGTGATTATTTAAAATGTATAAAATGTTAGTTGGATTCATTTCAATTATTTGTTAGTTTTTTATAGTTAACTGAAAAGTTTTACTCATTACAATTCTGTGTTTCTTTATCCAACTTATCACAAAAACAAAACAATAAGCCTACAAGAATGTTATGAGTTAGGGAGTTAGCCCATGACCATATCAATGTAGATTCATATTAATAATTATTCAACATAAAATTAGAATACTTCAGTAAACTAAATTTAATTTGCTATAAAAATTATTTGTTCTCTAAAAGGAGTTTTCAAGTATGCTAGCTCTCCGCGGGCCGGACAAAATCTGTCCGCGGGCCGGATGTGGCCCTCGGGCCGTAGTTTGGAGAACCCTGGTCTAGATTAAAAAAAAATAAGAATGTTGGCAGTTTCATGATTTTTCAAAAACTTATTTCAGTATAAAATTTTGAAAAAAAAAAAAAAAATTAGGACCCAGGTCAAAATATCTGGGTGGACCACATAGCAGACGGCCCCCCCTACCTCAGATTAACGATTGTCTACTCATGTGCCGAAAACCCTATATATATTCATTATAAATTTTCTTCATGCCTTATTTTTTGAGTTACTTAATTTGGAAGTAGTTGCATTTATTTGTAGGTTCTATTTAGTAATAATTTACCTCTTTTAAAGAAAAACTGTTTTGTAGTTACACTCAAATATTCACCTTATTCCTTATTTTAGAACCTTTTATAATAGTAGTAATTACTGCTGAAATTTACTGCAATGGTCACCTAGATTAAAAGCTTCTTTGTGAGTTTCTTACTGATAACTTGCTGAAATTAAGCATAGGTGGTGGTTATATAAGTAACATTATTGACTGGTAGTGATTTATTTTTACATAAATATGACGCTAGCAAAACCGTTGATACTTTGTAGTGTAGTGGTAAATGAATAAATAAAAATAAATGTAGGTTTGTACAGGGCAGACTAATTAAAAGAGGCGATCTGTAACTCGGAAACCGTAATTTATAAAACATTTATAATGGTTATTATGGTGACACTGCAAAACCAAAATAGTGTATTTTGAATTAAATACCTTCTTACGTTCTTCGCCTTTCCTTTGATTTTATTTTAGGTTTAAGATTAGGTTTAAAGTGAGTGGACTTTTTATGTCCTACACTGCCACTGCTCGGTCTATTGTGGCTCACACCTTTTTATATTTCTCCCAATAGGATCAGATTTCAAATGAATCCGATATCAGATTGGGAAAAAGTCTTACATCTCCTCTTACTTGTGTCTGGTGTCTCTGTCTCCTGGAGAGTATGACGAGCAGACGATTAGATCTGTCATGCCCTCCTCTCCCGGTCTAGTGACGTGGGTAGCTACCAGGTCCTTGCTACAGGAACCAGATGTTCCTTCTGAGGCCGCATTTCCGGCCTTACCCTATGAAAACGGTCCTATCCACTTTCTGTTTAAAGCCAGGGAACCCTTTTCCCTATAAAAGCGGTTCTGTCCGCCTTCTGTTTGGATTTAGGGATCCCTTCCTAAGCACCTATTTGTTTGGGATGGATTAGCCCTTCCCGGTGAAACAGGCGCGGGTGACTTCAGGGGCACCTTTCGAAACTGATTCACCCGTTTCGGTCGGCGCACCTTTGTCTGCTTGTGACCTAGGGTAACACCTCTCGAAATGGATTTATCCGTTTCCGTCAGCGCACCTTTGTCACTTTTTTCCTATGAAAGCGGTTCTGTCCGCTTTCTGTTTGGAGCTAGGAAAGTAGTAGTCCACCACGGCAGAGCCCCGCATTACCGCAGTAAGGCTAGATACTCTGAGAGGTCGCCCTGTATCTTAGAGGCACTGTTGGCGACACCTGTTTAAGGCACAGGATGTTATTCACTCTTCAGCACGGTATGCTAACACCTTGAGTTAAGCCTTGTGTTCATCTTAGCTTCGGATCCCGTTCCATACGCTAGCCAAAAGAGTTGCCGATAACCAGCAACTCCAGCGCATGTTCCAAAAGATCCTACTGGACCCAACCACGACAACGACGTGTGAACACAGTGGTGGGTTGATTTTATTTTGCTCTGTAGTTAGCCAAAATTAGGCAGTATTTAAAACAAAGTATGTAGTACTAAATATTTTTAGAAGTTTTTATAGAATTAAAAAACCTAATAATTATGCCTTTGGTTTACCTAACGTAGACTGTAAAATTATTCTTAAAGACGGAAGACAGTTTAGTAGATTTACTAAGACTTTTGATCATTTTTCTTCATGAATTTTTGTCCTCTTTTCTGGTTCTTGCTCGCTCATCCTATAGGTATGTACATACACCAGTATATGTAAATACTTTTATACACTCAATAATACATTAGTTTGCCATTTAAATAATTTATCTGTAAACATCTTTAAATTCATGAGCCAAATGTGTTTGTCTTATTTTTTTTTATTGTGGGAATCTGACTAACAATAATAATGGGCAATTTCGGGCTTTGTGGACAAATGGCAAGGACTTGGCGGATACATTATTGTCGTTAAACAATAAGAACAGACAACGTTGTGTTGGTAAAATTTTAGCGTTTGTTTATTTAACTTACTTCAGAAAAAGTTTATATAAATATACTCCGAAAAATGCACTCTTAAGATGGCTAGAGCATCCCGAAAAATGGGCCCCAAAATCCAGTTTTGCAAAGTGCTCGTATCTATAGACCGTTTAAGGTAGGCTATCTAAATTTGAAAAAGTTGTGTATTTTCTAATCATACACGTAGCTAATTTTCCAAATTAAGTAAATTTTTCCAGTGGCGTGATATACAGGGTGTGTGCTTGCTTACACCTTAAATGTTTTGTTGAAGTTGAAAATCTTACTTTAGAAAATTTTTCCAAGATTTTTTTTACTTTTCTTGTAGATTTAGGTACAGTGATTTTAAATCTATTGGCCGCTTTTATCTATCAGCTTTAGTTTTTAGTACACAGCTTTTCTTGTATTTTATGTGAGGGTAGGCGCCATGGAAGTTTAAAGGTTAAAGGAAGAACACAGCAGTGGCCTATTTGATAACAAAAATGTTTAGCCAACTATGAAAATAGCTGTCATTAAGGTATTCCTATGATTTTGCACAATAACAAAATTCCACAAATTTTGCAGAAAAATCAGTGTGTGCTATAACTACAAAGACTTAATTCAACATACTTGGTTGCAATATGAACGTCAAGCTCCTTTATTTAAACTCTAATCTGGACCATTTTCCTGACAATCTCGGTCACTTTGGTGACGAACAAGGAGAAAGGATTCCATCAAGAAATTTGTACCATGAAGAAACGATAAAAGTGCAGATGATGGCAGATTACTGCTGGAGTTTGAAAAGAGACCTACCTTAAGTATCTCATTTCAGAAAATCATTAAAAAGATTATTTTTAGCTATTTTTGAAAATTAAATATATTTTTATGGTAAGTTTCTTAAGTGTTTTTCTACTTAAGTAAATATGTCATATCTCGAAAACTAAAGCTGATAGATAAAAACGGTTTTCATTTTCAAAGTCAGGGCGCCTAATATCTACAAAGAAGCTGTTTATCCTTCTGGAAAAAATCCTTGTATTAATGTGTAATATAATAATTTTTAAAATGATTTTGCTCTAAAATTAGCCAAAATACAAAGAATGACTAAGAATACCTTTTTGTGTGAAAATAAGAATACCATTATTTGGTGCTAAAAGTCCTTAAATTCCACAAAAAATTTGGGGAATATTAAACACATACCATGTATGTAACGTCCCTGGGAAAATGTATGTAATTTAAAAAATCAGCTACGTGCAGGGTTAAAAATAAACAATTTTATCAAATTAAGTTATAGCCTACCTTAAACGGTTTCTAGAGATATTTCTCAAAACCTGATTTTGGGGTCCATCCTCTAACTACCTTAGGATGCCTTTTTCAAAGCGTGTTTAAATGAGCTTTTTCTATATTTTAAAAGTACGAGACCTAAAAATATTGCCCACTAATTTCGGTACACCCTATATTCATATTTCTCTCATACCGTCTTATTTAAGATGTGGTATATGCTTTTGGGAAGCTGTTCACAATATCTTTTTAATGTGTTATTTCTTCTATAAAAAAAAGGGTTATAAAATATTTATGTTTACAGCAAAAATTAGAGAACCCTTTGTTTTAAGCCAATAAGATTTTGACACTGCCCCGTTTACTTTTATTAGAAACCGATTCTGTAAGCAATTTTTTTGACATTCCTTTTCTTTATCTCCTTTGAAACAGTGACAAACTTATGAGTTACCTTTAAGAACAACGAGGACATGTGATCCCTTTTTTGACTTTCCCTTTCCTTATATTTTTACAGAATCCCAGCTCTGTTGTTTAATTTTTAAAAGATGCAAGGGTTTCGAAAGTAAGAAAATATATAATCTTCCTTTACATATTGGAAAACTTAATAGTGACAGAAGATTCCGAGAAGAGGTGAAAATTATTTTGGTTTTGGAAGCCTATTTAGTACGAGTAGATGATTTTATCTTTGGTTATCTAAGGCTGGTAGGAAAAATATTGTTCTTAACGCATGCGCAAAGTCATTTTTCCGCATTTGACTGCTTGTCCGAACTCCGCTTCTTGTCGGCAGTCGCGTGCGGAAAAATAACACTTTGGGCACTTGTTACGAAAATAACTACTATTACATATATATTTTTTACAGATGTATTACTTTTAAAACATGACATATATTATTAGACATTACTATTAGTTTTATTTCTGACATTTTTTCTTTTACATGCGTGATTTTTACTGGTAACACAGGCACACAAAAAAAAGTGGCGTGTGCTGGGTGTCGGACTAGGATTTTCTGGCGTTTTTTTTTTTTTTTGCTGAAAACGAATCTGAAGTCAAAATTGGGGGTGAAACAGCAAAAAATGGAGAAAAGGCGTAATTTCAGATATTAAAGTTTTTTTTATTTAAAACGTCAATATCTTAAAAACTATAAGAGATACAAGAAACTTTATATGAAATAAACTATTATTTTACAAGACCTTTTATATAACTTTTTGTCTAAATGCAATACTTTTCGAGTTTTAATCAAAAAACCGAATTTTTAGATTTTTTTTAAGGTATACCTCTAGAAAATTTTTATTTTTTTTTATTTTGGATTTTGACTCCAACTTTTAAGTGATTTTGGATTTAAATGAATAAAATAAATGATTTATTTTATAAAAAAAAATCACATCAATTAAAAAAAATCCTATTTTGGACTGAAATTTTTTTATCAAAATTATATTTTCGTTTATATCTCCTTTACTATTTATCTTATCAAAATTGTTTTTATAACTTTTTATATAGACAATTTAAAACGGTCTCTTTTTTGTTCTATGAAATTTTTTGTATCTCTTATAGTTTATCTTCTCGTAGCCCAAGCATTCCGTGGTAGCAGGTTTCTGCCGGTAAATATACCGTGTCGGTTTTTTGGGTTTTTCTCGATTTTTTGCTATTTGACCCTCAATTTTGACTTCAGATTCATGTTCAGCGGAAAAAAATACGCCAGAAAATCTAAGTCCGACACAGAACACACACCACTTTTATTGTGGACCTGTGGAATTACTGAAAATATTTTCTATAATAATTATTCCATATTCCATTATTATCATAAAACTTTTGACAGTGGCAATCAAATAAACTTGTAAGGCCCATTTTTACAATAAGTGTTTATTATCAACTTTGTGTGAAATACCATAGAAATGACAAAATACCAAAACGTGATTGGTGCTGCCAAGGTAATTAACACAGGGTAGATGATAAACACATATTGTGAAAGTGGGCCTAAGCGATAAAGTACCATAATTTTTGAAACAACCTATTTTTACTTAGTTTAACAAAATATCTAATCTATCTAAAAAATTAAATATATTTTAAATTTATCTTTCTTAATCTTAATTTGTTTTCACTCTTTTTTGCAGTCATTTATACACCACATATCCACAACTATATATATATGGTGGAAGCCGATGAAAAAAATTTGGCAATTGACGACCGTCAACAAAGATGGTTAGATCATTTAGCAAAATTGAAAGAAATAAACAATTCAATTGAGCAAACCAAAAGACAAATAACAGTAACGGAACAACAATTAAATGATTTAAATAATTTTAAAAAAGTTCTGGAATGTAGGAAGAGGTCCCATATTCAAATGTATACAATTCAAAATAAAGAAGACTTAATTAACGAAATATCCAAAAGGAGAAAGTTGTAAAAAATTGTAAAACTTGTAATATATATGTATATAATTTTCATATAATCAATAGATTATGAACCAACCTATATTGTTTTATTTATTTATTTATGATAGCAACCTAATTTCCTCATTAGTTGCATAGAAAAAACTCTACCTAATGTCGAAACTTACGAACAAATTTCACATTACAAATAAACCACTATACAATAAAATAGGTTACGAACAAACCTATATTAATTTTAACGAAAAATGAAAATACACTTTGTATTAAAATTCCACTATATTTGAAACTTATGAGAAAATATTTATTTCTTATGCGACTAGTTTCGCTAACACGGTAGCTTTTTCAAGACTAACTAAAATTTCAAATATTTCTTCAAAGACTAGGTATACATATTATGGTTTATCAGTTCTTGGTAATAGGTAAATAACATTTTTATATGGGGTATGGTCTAATTATAGGTAATAAAGATTTTACAATTATTAAAATTAAATAATTGAAGTGTTATAATACATTTAAATTTAACAATGGGGAATTATTTAGGTCTAATTGACAATTTAATAGAGTATCGGTATTTTTAAGTTTGTTTATTTCAAGTGATTTCAGTAGATTCAATTTACGGCCTTTGTTTTCTGTATGAAGTATTTTGAAATTTTGATCAAAATTATGATTTTGTTCTATTAAATGATTAGCGTAGTGGGAATCGGTTTTTCTTTTAGTATAACTTGTGTAATGTTCTTTTATTCTTTTGGAAAAACTTCTACCTGACTGGCCTATATAAGTTTTTGGACAATCTTTACACGTTAATTGGTAAACTCCCGATTTGTGATTGTTATCTAATTTAGATTTGTTGTTTTTTATTAATTTACTAGTGGAATTTATAGTTTTGAATGCTACATTAATATTTAATTTTCTAAGGAATTTGGCAATATTTTCGCTTACTTGTCCAATATATGTTATAAGTTTAAAGTTGTTTTTTGTTTCTTTAGGTACTGGGTAAATCAGGTTGATAGCTTTTTTGTACAGTTTTTTGTTTAGGATTTTTGTTATTATCTGTGAGGTGTAACCATTATTAAGAGCAATTTGTTTAATTATATTAAGTTCTTTCTGAAAATTAATTTCGTTTAAAGGGACTGATATTAATCTATGTATCATACTGTGAAAAGCTGCAAATTTGTGTTGTATAGGATGACAAGAAGAATTATTTATAATTGTGTCAGTATGGGTAGGCTTATGAAAGATTGAAAAAATATGTTTATTGTTTTTTCGTGTTATTGTTAAATCTAAGAAGTTGATAGAATTTCCTTGTTCTTTTTCAGTTAAATTTTATGTTAGGATGTATATTATTAATGAAGTCAAGGAATTGTGCTAATTGTCTTTCTGTACCCGTGAAGCAAGCCAAAATATCGTCTACATACCTGTACCAATAAATAAATTGTTTAAAAACGGGATGATTGCTTATTCTATTTTCCAAAGAGTCCATAAATATTTCAGACAGTAAAGGACTAAGTGGGTTACCCATAATTAGTCCTTCTTTGCTGGAATAAATGTTCCCGTTGAATTCAAAATAGTTTTTTTCTAAACAAATATTTAAGGATTCAAACCAAATTCAACCTATAACATACTTATTTAGGATTTAAAAAAAAATTTAGAAACTCCTTATACCTTTACATGTTTTTCGTATATATTAAATTTTATAATAAATATTCTTTGCAGTAGTTCAATATGAGTACGCAAAGGGGAAACACGTCGAGAACCAGACCACAAAAGCACAAAAACAAAACTGTATTCAAAAACACTCTCCACGATACCAGTCACAGAACAAAGGCTATAAATTCTATACAAGTAAGCGAAGTTTGTCAGAGATGCAAAGAAATTATAGAATGGAAAATAAAGTACAAAAGATACAAGCCCCTTACCCAACCAAAGAAATGTGTTAAATGTGATAACAAAACTGTTAAAAAGGCTTATCACATAATGTGTGTGGAATGTGGTCATAAGTTGGGTAAGTAGTACGAAAGCAGAAATTTTATAAGTAAATTTAAAAGCTAAAGTAGGCCAAATAAATAAAAGTTAAGTTGAAGGAAAAAAATAATTTAATAACAAGATTATGCATGTTATATAAATATATTTCTTCTGGGATAAGTAATAAAATGTGGCAAAACAAACAAAAAATTGCATATGTAATTTTACACACTTATTGCGTATGTACTCTATATACTTGTGCCCTTATTTTTTTTTGAAACTTATATAACATCAAAAAAAAAATCTGTTTTACTAAAAACTGTGACATAATTATCATTTGAGTTCCTTTATAGTAATGAACAGTGTTATATCTTGAATCGTTTATTTTTACATTTGTTAGTAGTAGAGACACACCACAAACATATAATAATTTAAGTTGTAAAAACGACGTTGATGCCAATTTAAATTTAACTAGAAGTTTTTTTATGACAAAACGCAAGTAGACGTTTTAATATAAACCTATAAACAATCTTTCCATAAATGCGGTATTTGGTACCATGCAGACACTGCGCGCCAACGAACTCGGGGACTGTAATTAACGCAACGCCAGTTTGTAGACAGGGTGTTTGGTATGTATACGTAAAAAAATTGTCAGATCTCAAAAATCAAAATCAGCAAATTATCTTGAAAATGTAATAAAATTATTCAAAAATATTGGTTTTTGTGTTAATATAGGCAATATCGATTTAAATATAAACATTTATTGATATGACAGTTCCAAGAGCCGATTGCACCGACAAGGTTGATTTGGACAGCTATTCGTTTAATAAAAAATTACAGGTATTGTACGGCACTTCGATGTCATTTTATCTCTTTCTATTAGGTTGTATTATTTAATTACACGTTTTGTAAACTGACTCCATCGAATAACATATCTGTCTGTTACTTCAGATAATAAACAGAAATAGTTATCTGGCTTTAAAAATAATTTTAAACAATAAAGAATTCATTGATTGTTAAAAATGTTATTTATGGTGCAATGTTATAAACTTGAAAAAGTTATTATTTCCGGAGTGAAGTTATTCAGTGTGTTTAGGCAATGTTGCCGGTGCAGTGTGTTTACAAGAACTCTCCCGCCTTGCCTCTTTGAATATATTAATGCCAAACAAGGTTTGTTTACTTCTATCCAAGAATTCGTTGCTGCGCGCAATCGACCAATATACGACTGTATAGAATTCGCATCAGCATTTGCTTAACGTCCCACGCAATTTGGTGGTTTGGCAAATGTTCCTTCGGATGCCTTGGGATACACCTCGGCAAATTTTTTCGTTCAGTAAATTGTATGTGTGTGTCTATATAGTTGCTCAGTCCGCCGTTTCGCTTACACCAAATCGTGTGGGAGGTTTGCCACAGTCATACGAGATAGGGTTCGCCGACGGCAAAGCCAATTTTGACCACTTTGGGTATACGGGTGTTTTTTGAGGCGCTGATCACGAATCTGAAAATTTTTAGTCGAAAACGTTTCGTTTACATCATCAAACTTAAAAGTCAAACAAAGCTTATTTTCACTGTTCCTCTTTATCTTTGTACACAATTTTTAATTTTTACACTAAATTGTTACGGAACATTTTTATAATCACCTTTTAAAAATTTGTTTTTATTTACTAACACCTTTTTTCCAATGAATTGCAAAGTTTTACTTTCAGATGTCGCGGCCATGTTTTCTGAAAAAATTACTCGTGTATACATGGTTGCGGCGTTTGAAAGTGAGGCTTCGCTATTAAAGGAAAAAAAGGTGTAAAATAAATTAAAAACTAGTATTTAAAAGAAGTTGATAAAATATTGTGTGCCAATTTAGTGTAAAAATCAAGAATTGTGTGCAAGAAGAAGAAGGAATAGGGAAAAAGAAATTAGTCTGACTTTTAAGTTTGATGATGGATATCTGGAAAACGAAACGTTTCCGACTAACATTTCCGATTCAAAATTAGCGCCTTAAAAAATTGGTCAAAATCGGCTTTGCCGCAACTTTCTAGATAAATACTAACTATTTCTTTGAAAGTGTTAGACAATGTATTGGTTTCAATAACACTAAAATCTTGGACTTCCATTGTCTTTATTTGTTAATTGTTACACAACGTGCCGGTTAGTGATGTATCTCCAACCGTTTTCAAGTGATAACTAAGTAACTAGCTATCACTTGAAAACGGTTGGAGATACATCACTAACCGAAACGTTGTGTAACAATTAACAAAATAAAGACAATGGAAGTCCAAGCTTTTAGTGTTATTGAATTACCAACTATATTATATACGCTTCCTTACAAGTGACCATATTTTATTCAGCTCTCGGTTTATCTGGAAATTCCTTTAACTTTGAATTTTTAATGAAACACTTCAGTATGTTATTACTTCTTTTACTCTAAGAGTCTGTTTCTTATTCAGAAAAAGTGTACAGTATTTTACACTTTTTGTAAGTAAATCGCTCTTATCGAAGGTGTGATTTAGGACTAGGTGTGTACAAAAAGTGTAAAATAGTGTAAACTATTTCTGAATAACAAACGGAGCTTTTATGATATTCGAAACATACATATGTCACTTTCTATTTCGTCAAATTACTATTATTTTAAAATTTGCCTTTTTAGCCAAAGAGCTGTGCGTGTACTAACACTAGAAGGGTAAAAACACAAAACCATTTAATAATTTAAAATATATGAAGGGTCCAGTGAAAAAACGATGAGACTCCATTTTTCAAAAAGTTGAGTAAAACGCAATTCAACGCGTGGGAATCTCATCGTTTTTCCACAGTGCTGCCTATTTTAAATCGTGGTTTTCAGTGGAATCTCATTGTTTGTTCCCTGTATGGTTTGGTGTATTAATACTTTGCGTTACAAGGTATCACATGGCGTCAAAATGTCGATTTCGGGGAAAAGTGGAATCTCATCGTTTTTCCACTGGACCCTTCATATGTTATTTCCAGTTAGATCGGAAGTTAAATATAGTTTATCAAACAATGCAATTTTATGTCTTAGACGTACCCTCCAATTTTAAAGACCTCATTAAAAACAAATAAGTTATTTTTTGAGAGACATCATAAAATGTATAGGTTTCGCTTTTTTCTATCAGCTTGCTGATTTTTATGAAATTTTAAGAAATTAGTTTTTTAAATATCTAACTACCCTTTTTCGTTTTAATTTAAAAACCATTGTATATATTTTCCTAAATATATAAAAGTACAAAAGTTAACAAAATTTACTTTTAAGAAGCACTTAACTGTAGGTATTTAAATAAGTCAAATTTTTGTTACGAAAGAAACGAGACGAGCCATCAAAGAGTGGTCTCTTGACGAGAGGAAGGCATTCTTGACCAGACGTGAAAGCCAGTTTCTCTAGATTCAACGAGACGAAAAGAAAAGAGGGGATGCCTTCTCTTGTCTGATCTCGCGGCAATACTAATAAGATACAAATTATGTAAATACTATAAAATCTGGTTCCTTATCACAGTATATATTTTTTAAGGTGTTTGTACCAAATGTGGAGAGTCCAAAGAAATTGTTCAAGCACCTCCAAACGAAAAGGAACAAATTCAACTGAATGAAGAAATAAAGGAACTTTTAAAATCCTTACCAGAAAGGCGACGAAGAACATTTATTCGTTATATGAAAAAAACATCTGAAAATCCCGATAAGCCAGATGCTAAAACTCAGAAAGAAGACATTATGAACAAACTTAATGCTCTAAAACTTAATGATGATGATGATTTACATGATTTTAGTGATTTTCAAGACAGCAGTGAAGATGATGATGATGATGATAAATGATAATAATTAAACTCTTCAAAAGAAGAAAACTAGTTTCCCACTTTTAAAACTAAATCTAACTTATAATGTGATTTAGTTAAGATAAGAAAATATATAATTTTAGTTAAATGACTTCAAAACCATGTTTTATTCTTCAAGCATACACCTACCTAGAGGCAGCCTAGCTCCTTCCTTCCGACCAATTATTGTGCAGGGCGAGATAGAAAGGTATAATACCTGATTCATAAAGGGCATTTTTTTACGCAAAACTTAGTGGCGAGACTGCCTTTAGGTAGGTAAAAAAAGAATATATTCTTACCTCGGACGGCCGAGCGACAAGGCTGCCTCTAGAAAATATATTCTCGAAAGGGATACTCTTCGAATATATGCCTACGTAGAGGCAGGTGAAGGCAGAAGGATGATCTCCTCTTTGCTAAGCCTAGCATGATAAGACCGTTGGGCAGATTGCCTCGTGCCAACGGCGGAGAATCAAGTACGTCTTCCCCTTAGCATATACCCGCTAGAGGCAGAATTACCGCTTGGCCATGCGAGAGAAAAAAAGGATATCAGTATAATATCTCTTCTGTTCCGAGTGTTAATATTGATCGGCAAAACTTTTTGATACCCCATTCGATTATTCTTTCTCTCTCGCACTCTTCTTCAGCTGCCCCTGGAAAGTATTTCCTATGGTTTAGAGCCAGACTCTAAAAATTCTTACCCCAATGCGCTGGCGCAATAAAACATGAAGGAGATCCAGCCAATTAATTATAGCAAGCAAACAAGCAACCCTTTTCTGTTTGACCTCCGACCAGTGAAGTCACAGCATAAAGAGCTACAAAACATTTTCCGGGAAAGGCGGTTTGCGGAGCCGTATCAACTGATTTTAATCCTCGGGGATCACCACCACGAGGTGTTTTCTGAGAGAGACGCGAGAAGCGTCGAAACTAACATAAATCGGATATGCGCAGTAGCAATCCTTGGCTTGACCGTCATTAATTTGGGCCTTGCATTGATTTAAAATTAATTTAAAAATTTTTGAAATTTCTGGGGGCTTTTAAGCCCGACATCCAGATTTTCCACCCACGAAGCCCTGGAAAGTTCTGTCCGAAAAGAGGAGTACTGGCAGATTGGACCTGAAGAGACCCGAGCCAAAAACAAAGGAAGGAAAAAAACCCTTTTCTCAGTTCCTATTTGACCTCCGATCAGTGAAGTGCTCGCGATAAAAAACTACATAGTTTTTTCCGGGAAGGGGCTGAAGGAGCTGTATCAACGGCTTTTACCATCGGGGATCAAGAAGAAACTCAAGCCAAAGATGGAGTCCTTCTTCTGGGGCCAAGCGCTGTGAGCGATGATTCCTATATCTGTTTCTTTCTGGGAGCCCCACGCACGAGGATTTTCCTAATGGCGGAAGATGGTTGCGCGCTCAGCGGGAAGAGGCAGTACTGACAGAAAACGGTTATGCGCAATACCAGTAGCAGTCATCTGTCGGATGTCCATTTTTTGTGCCTGCATCGATAAGAAAATATTTTGAAAATTTTGAGAATTTAAAATTTTTGAAAAGTTCGAATTTTTGGGGCTACAGAGCCCGACTATCCAGAAGTTCCACGTACAAAGCCTGGGAAAGCCACGTTGATAACAACGTGTGTCTGGAAAGGGGAGAGCTGGTTGAACGTCCACCGACGGAGACCAAAAAAAGTGAAAGCAAAGCAAGCAAAGCAAAGCAACCCTTTTGTTTTCGACCTAACCTCGTCTAAGCTCCCTAACCTTAAAACTGTAAAATATTTTTTTCTCTAAAAACAGGTTCAGGTAAAAGAGACAGCCCTGTTTTTCGTAACTAATTCCTTTTTATTCTTATTCCATACTTGTTTAGTGTGGTTGTGTTAGGAAAATGATATTTAGAAGGCTTTTTAATAATATTTATGTAAATACACGTAATTACTCAATCAAAAAGGTATCCAGTTTTTTCAATTATTGTATTATTTTTCCTTTCTAAATGCAAATTAATGATTTTAGTTAAACCCTGAGGAGTCTTATCCAAAAAGAATACTTTCAGGGATTCAACCAACAGGATCAATACACTTCGGCAACTATTTGGGTGCAATTGTTCAATGGTTAAAACTACAGGATCAAAATGAAGATTTAATTTTAAGTATTGCTGATCTACATGCAATTACATTACCACATGTAAGAATTAAAGTATATGACTCTTAGAAATGTGTCCGGTTTTAATATACTTAAAAATCATTTACAGTAATATATTGCAGTTACAGTGCAAACCTTAATTTAAAGCCAGCTATGTGGTTAGAAATTTATAGAAATTTTATTGGTACTTATTCACAGTTACCAAACATGCAAGGGTACTTACGAGTCAGTTATAGATCTTTTTTTTTAATTTAGGAAAGAAAAGTAGACAATGAAGTATTTTAAAACAAATAAAAAATGGATGACTGTACTGTTAATATGGTAGAATATGTGAAATTAAGACTATAAACTTCATTTGTTTTTTCCAGACTTACACTAGAAAAGTACTTTAAGTTATTAATTTTATGTTTTTATTTGTACAGGAGTTGATTTATAATTATTTAGGACCCACCTACAGCATTATTACTTAAAAAAAATGTTGAACATGCTGGAGGAAATAAATGAACAGCACAAAGTTAAGAAAAAATAATATTTTTCTTTTTTTTAATGGAACTCCTTGTATAGTTTTATTTAAAATGAATTCACCTTGATATTAAATATATATGTCTACTGACCAATCATTCTTTCATTTGGCAAATATTTAAGATTGTAATTTAAATTTCAATGTATGCTTGTCATATTATCACCAAAATAGTTAAAATATTTTTTTAAATTGGGTTGATAGAAATATATAGGCTGTTATGTTTAAAAATGGTGAGTTTATTAATTTTTTTAACTCTACCCTCTCTCATTTGTTTCAGTCAATATGTTAAATAGATAAAAGAAAAAAAACCGAAAAAAACTATAAAACCTTTATATAAGAAGTTTTTTTGCCTTTTTAGTGTTCACTGTAGATGGATGTCAAAATATAGATGAACTCTCTGTATTTAAGTAGCGCCTAATATGTTTGTAAAAAGGGCGGAAAAAAATTGTTTTAGTACTGTATAATATCTTATGGTTTAAACTTATTATATGCCAGTATTCCACCCACAGTTAAAGTGCACCATAAACATTTTTATTAAATGACATGAAAAACTTGTTTTGGACATCAGAGTGCTTGGTTTAAAAACAAAAATAACTTTATTAAAAGTTGAGATTTTTAAAAAATGGACCTATTGGACCAAATTAAAGACAAAATATGGGATAAAATTTTCTCTTGCAGTTTTTGACCCATGTGCAAATTGTTAAGAATCAAATATGATTTTAATGTTTTTCCATCTATTACACTTTTCCTTATTTATTAATTATAAAAAGCTGATCCCATGCAACTTAAAATCCTTTAATATGTATTGCATAATACTTATCTAAATTATTAATGTCATAAATTAAATTAATTTTACAAATTAAAATTGAGTTTTGAAAATGAAGCTCTTTTAAAGCTCTCCTTGAAATTAAAAACAGAAGACTCACCTAACACCAACATCCAACATCTTACTTCCTGGAAGTTTTGATTATTTTCTATTTATAAGGACAAAATTTACTTATTTATAAAGTTTTAAACAAACTATATAATGCAGCATAATTGAAATTGTTACTTTTTTTAATTGTGGAGATATTTAGAAGTTTTTTAATTTAATGTTAAATCGTTTATTTATTGTTTTATTTAAGTAAGTTTTGTATTTAAACATTTTTAAATAAAAATATTAGGTCTCCTATATTTGGTAACTATGTTTTTAAGACAGATAGATATTCATAATTTTCGTGATAGCTTATTAAATAAGCTCTACAGAAATATTTTGATGTTTCTGCATCTGTGTATGATGGGAAATAATTTTTTATATTGGATTTATGTATTTATTTATGTAAATAAGATAAACATTGTAATAAAACTCTTTGAAGACTCATAATTTATATTTTACAATAAAATAGTAAAAATAATATTTTTTTAAAACATAAAATAAGTATTGTGCAATATGTATCTAATCGATAAACTGAATTGACTTTCACTGATTAATAAATCGGAAAGAGTAAATTATGAAATAAAATATGAAAAATTGTTTTTCACAATTTGTAAAATACTGCAAAAGAAATATTTTTGGCCTAATAATGTAAAATATGACCTTAAAACTTTTGAATAAGTCGTTTCGGATTTTAGAGCAAGAAATCAAGTTTGCCATGTCATTAAAAAAATCCTTTGTGGTTGAAGGATACTGTATGTAAATAATTTGGTAACTTTTAAAGGATCCAAATAAACTGTCAAGAAATATTGTAGAACTTACTGCTACTCTATTGGGGTGTGGATTAGATCCTCAAAAAATCATATTGTTTCAACAATCAACTGTTCATGCACATGCAGAGTTATGTTGGTGCTTAGGATGTGTATCTACAATGGCCAGGTAAGCATTTTTTTGTAGAGGGAACAATCTTTTTTTTTTGTTTTAAGGGGACCAATATTAAATGGGCTGTTTATCCTTATATAATTTTCTATCATAGTTGTATCATTTTTGTTTGTTCTATTTTTCACATTAATATTAATATGTACTAATATTTGTATATAGAAATAGTATTTTTTTTTTAATTTTAGGTTAGCTCATTTACCCCAGTACAAAGAGAAATCTGCTCTCGTGAAAGATATACCTTTAGGTTTATTTGTTTATCCTGTTTTACAAGCCGCTGATATATTATCTTACAAGTAGGTAATGTAATATTAATATTTGTATTAATTATAACCTGATTAAAATAGCAAAATATATACAAAATGTTGAATAAATGTGAACCTACATTAAACTTTTCACCTACATATTAATAAATTTAAACTATTCGTTTGTAATTCTATATGAAAATGATAAAAAAGACAGGGATGATATTACTAATATTTATTTATATTCTATTTATTTTCGTTTGAGAAAAACACCTAAACAAAAATGTATTTCGTTGGCTCAAAAAGCCAATAACCATTAATCATAGTTACAACAAGAAAATATGTTTTACTGATTTTAAATAATTAATACAATTAGTAACCATTGTTACTTACTGTTTATCCTCGATCGAAAATGAACAAATTATAGATTTTATATTTCATGATAAAAGGTATTTAATCCAAAAATATATTTAAAGGTTTTTATAGTACTAATACTGGTTGTTAATAAGAACAAAGTTGTGTACAACCCTTGACTATAGGACCAAATATTTTTTATAGATAAATAATTATACCAAAATTTTATCTTGTGAGTGTATCAAACGCCAAATTATGACAATCTATTTTTGTTTTGCCTGTCTTTGGTAATCAACATAATATATTTATTATGTAAAAGCTAAGATTGTTATGGTTTTGAGCTAGAATGATCAGATTATAGAGACTAGTATGAAAACCTCTATTTTATATTGTTATACTTACACTGCATTAAATACACTAGTGTTATATGAATATATATTTGCAATTTTATATAATAAAAAGGTACAATATTTTGTAGGGCTACACATGTTCCTGTTGGAGAGGATCAAATTCAGCAAATTCAGCTGACACAAGAGTTGGCAAGAATTTTTAATTACAAATTCGGACAAACCTTTCCAACTCCTCATACTTTAATTATGTGTAAGTAAAAGTACTATTTTCCAAAATCAATTTAACTGATAAACAATCTTATATACCATATGTAAATACTACATTACTTAGATATTTTGCAAAAAGTTTTAAAAAAATACAAAATGACAAATCCTCCAGATCTAAGCCAAAAAAATCTGTTGTTTTTCTTATAAAAATGTCTTATTGGTTTGCAATTTCAATGTTTTAAGAGCAAGGTCAACTAAGATACTAGTTTTTGAGAAGTTAGAACGATTCGAAAAACTATATAATATAGTATAAACTTAATTTTCTAGCTGATAAATTTTTCCAAAAAATATTATTTTAAGCCCAGTCGCACACAACAAATGAAACATTCTTTACAAAAACAGGAGTCAAGCGGTAAATACCCCAAGTAATACTTAGGAAAATGGTGTGCATTGTTTTGTGATTACCTAATAGACTTCACATCCTCCTTAGTAAATAAAACACTATGATTTGTTCCTTAATGTGGGTTTAAGGTGTAAATAATTGATGGCTCAAAGATTAACTAAGTAGTCAAGATGAGGATAATCTAATGGATGAAATTACAGTAAGCCTAAAAGGCTCCACCTTAGTTTTAGGCAGAAATTATGGGCATAGGAGCGATTCTAAATTTTAAACTAGAGCATAACTGAGTCCAAGTTCATTCAAAAGTATGCTGGAGATATTGAGGCTTTTGTTGACCTTCGCCAGTTTAGTTTTTGGGTGATATTTTTGGTGTATTTAGTTTTTGTTTTTTTTTAAATAAAATTCTGTTAAAAGGAGCTTTTTTAAATCTACCCACTCACCTTTTTAAATCAAAAGGTGTATTTGATTCTTCTAGAATAAAGATATTTATTATATAATTTTGAGGAAATACACTTATCTATATATTATTAATATGAAGAGTTAATAATAACAATATTATTTTAAAAAGCATGTAGAGACATGATTTAAAGTTTTTATTCTTTTTTAAATGTAATTATTATTGAATTTTACAGATGTAAAATCGACTATTTTGGTAATTTTTTGTTTATTCTGTATACCGGTTTTTTTGGGGTGCTTAAAACGACATAATCTCCTAAAATTCTCCCTTAAAACTGCTTACAGCTTAAGTGAATGACTTCGTGGTAAAACATTTAATATTTTAAAGTATAAACTTAGTTTTAATATACCAGGAAGTCCAGACGAGACTAGTGAAGCCATCGATTTTACCAGTCTCGTAAATAATTCAGATGATTTTACAAGTCACTTTTTAGAACCAAGTCATTGGTTTCCAGATGTTGACCATTTAAAATTTTATATGCAGCATCAAAAAGTAAAAGACTTAATATCTTTAAGTCAGTTAAGGTTTACGAAAGTAATAAAAACCCTACAATAAAATTGCTAAATGACCAGACAGACTTGGAAAATTCCACATTATTTACAGTTAGAAGTTGTAATATAAACGTGCCGATTCTTAATATAAAAAGATGTACCCCATAGCTTAGGATATTTTAGTTTTAAAATGTAGCAATAGTATTAAATGTCATTTACACTTTCTTATAAAATATAGTGATAAAAAACAAAGTAATTTGTTTATATAAATTTTTTAAAAGGTTAGTTTTTCAGGTAAAAGATGCTCTACTTGCTTAGGTTTTGGGAAAAACCAAATATCACCCAAATATGAGCTAAAAAGTAAAATTGGTGAAAGTTAAACTGAATGACATTCAAATAACACAGTCCTGGGTACTAAAACATGCAGGACTGTAGGGTAAGGGGGAGAACCGTGAGGCCTAGGTATAAACATAGTAAATAAATCACAGAACTTTTTTGTGTGATCTCAAGTTAGATTACCGGAGCGTTAAGTCAGTTATAAATTATTTAAGAACCTCATTAGCTACAATCGAAAGATTATGATTATAAATGTAGGTAAACCCACTTATATACCTAATGGAACATCTTAGACTTAAGAAGCAGCTACCAATCCGGCACGGCGAATAGTACCACTTATAGGTTCTACCTAGAGAAGAAAGAAACTGCAAGTCACTTTTAGTGCCAGTCAGGAGACACCGGTTTCAAGCTTTTGGATATTAGAAAAATAAAGGGGTTGTACCGAAAACTATAAACAAAAACAGAACAACCACATTTAGTCTGTAAAGTTGTGCTGGAATAATCCAGTAACTGATATAATTTAATCTAACCTAGCTACATTATATAATCGTTTTAGCCAGTGAATTCGGCAGAATAAAAAGCTTAAGGGATCCTTCAAAGAAAATGTCTAAATCTGATCCAGATAGTAAAAGTAGGATATGTCTGACTGATAAACCGGATGATATAGTTAAAAATATCAAGAAAGCAGTAACTGATTTTCAATCAGAGGTTAGTATAAATAAACGAAACAGGAAGGTAACATATTATTTAAAAAATACAAATTTTAATAATTGATTTTTTGATAGTTTTAATCAATAATTACTCATAAGGAAATTAAACTAGACCTACCTCAAAATGTATCCTTTCCTCCTCCTCACATCAACACCCACATTACATAAGTACCTCTACAAGATTTTATACAGGATGTTTCAAAAAACATGGGACAATGCTTTATAGGCCAACGACTGAAACGACCTCATTTTTAATATACAGGGTGTGAAATAAACATTTTCAGAATTGGAAATTTCCTTTTATTTTTAAATCGGGCTTTGAAAATACACCTTTTGATGATACACTTTTGTTATGGACCATTGGCGTGCTTTTGGGCAATTTTATTAATTTATTATAAAAATTATTTTCTTACAACATTTTCTGTATTAACATTATTGATAATTTGAAACATGGTACTTATTTTCTACAACAAAAAGATACTCCTGAGCTAAATCGATGGACCTAAAGGCTTTTGAGATATTATTATTTTAAACTTATATGGCACATACAGACTAATATTTAAATTAAAGGAAATAGTAATTTTTGCAAGAAATGTTTAAGAGTTTACCTCTTTCTTCAATAGGGCATTTAATCTTTGTTTTATTTACATTTTGATTTTTTTAATTTTTAATAATTTTAAATATGACACTTTTGCACCAAATAAGTTTAACATTAAAATATCTCGAAAACCCTTAAGTTTATCCAGTATTTCAGTCCACTGACTGAATTAGAATACTTTCCAACTTTCATTCAAATTGAAAAACTCTATTTAAATGAATATAAAATGAATGATTTTCCATGTATAATTAAAACATCTTGTGTACATACATACAAATTACTAATTTCACAGCCATTTTGTGTACATTATACAGCCTCACAAATCGCACATAATTTAATTGCTTTGGCTTTTAATGGAGTGAGTGTTAAATTCACAATATTTTATACCGTGGTCTATTAGTTCTAGAATATGAACTTTGTGAAACTACTGCTTCATAAAATGAAACTAATATTTATTTTTCTGTTTTAAGAATTTTGTAAAATATTAATTATTATTTATATTTTTGGTTTTTCTTTAGTTACTGTGTTTAATATCTTATTTAATTTAAAGGTTACATATGATCCAGAAAAAAGACCAGGAGTGTCAAATCTTATAAGTATACATGCTTTTGCTACTAATAAGTCTGTTGATGATGTATGTCGGGAGGCAGAGAATTTAAATACTGGACAGTAAGTGTAATAATAAAATTAAAGTTAAGCCATACCGGTCGCGTCCTATTAAAAAATAAAAGTATTTTTATGTTGATAGAATTCAAAAATTTGAAAATTAACTAACCAATTTTTGTGCCAAATTAAAAATGGGCCGTGCTATTAACATACTTTCCCTATTTTATTTAGTTTTATAAACATCAGTTTAAGCTGAAAAATAAAACCAAACAGATTATAAATGCTGACTTTTTAAATTCAATAAATTTTATTGCAATCTTTGCACTTGAACAACGTGACCATTTTAGGCTTAAACACATGAACAATATTTCGCTAAAGATCGTGCAGATTCAGTACCAGGTGGTCCCGGCGCGATCACACTAATGAACAAGCTCGAAGTCTGGGCGCACCAAAACCTTAAAAAATATAATGATCTGCATACATAAAAGCAGTTTTTTGAATGTATTGAAATTTTTTATGTGCAGAAAAATGCGGTTTGACCTTTAATTTATAAACAATTGCTATTTAAAACATTAGCAATTTCATTTAAAAACATGTTGGATTTTTATATTCCCTAATTATCCGTTGGGAGCAGTTTTTAAATAAATAACATTTTCTTTTAGATACAAACTGGTGGTGGCTGACGCTGTAGTTTCATATCTGAAGCCAATACAAGAATCAATTTCCCAGCACCTTAATGATGAGGGTTACTTACTAAGTGTTTTAGCTGAGGGAAGTGAAAAAGCATCAGAAATTGCAAATATGACCTTAAAAGAAGTACACAATAAATTGGGACTTAGAATTAAGATTAGAGAAAGTAGTAAAGAATCATTAAAAAATACATAAAATAAATCATGAATACATTAAATTTGGCTTTTTTTTACGAGTCTTTATGCGACACATAGTTTTAAAAATGTTCGAACAAATTAAATATAGTATTCTTTCTGTTGTTATTTTCAATCTGACGTCCTTAGATCATGTTATATCTCCGCCTGTACTCAATAAATTTCAGTGCAAACTGTTAGCACCAAAGATATGCAGAAACAGCTTTTATATTTCTACATGTCTTCCTTTTCCTCACTATCTACCAAAAATAATCTTAATATTTTCTTTTAAAACTGATTATTTCTTTTCTTTATCTTAATCTCTGTTTGGTCATAACAGAACACATCAGTCATTACATAGTCAGTGCTAATCTAAATCTCTTCTTATATCACAAAAAGAAGACTTTTTAATGTTTTAATTTATGGTTTGGTATCATTTGTTTTCGCTCTTATTTAGAATTAGTCAATTAAATTAAATATATTTTTCCTGAAGGTGACTTACTGCTTTTTATCAGATTCTGAATGTTGCGGGTAAGAGTAACGCAGGGACGTAATTACATTCAAAAAAAAAAAAAAAAAAAAAAACACCAAATATACATGGGCAGCAGCATTTATTTCATATATTAAATGTTTTTATCACAAGTAAAAAATAACTAAAATAAACCAATATAAAAACAAAATGGATTTGTTATGTGATACAAACTTTCAAGAAATCACATTCAAGTTAAAAAAAAACCTGACAATCACACATGTCAAAGTAGAATTTTTTTTTAGCAAATTGCTATTCTATGAGCTTTCAAAGATTCAAATTTTTATTTTATGATAATGTTTAGACTACAATATTTTTTAATACATAAGGTCTGTTTGTTATTAAGAAATGGCCAAATGGTACACTATTTTACACTTTTTTTTACGTCCAAACAATTTTTGTATTTAAATCTCAAAGTATAAATTCCTGTAGATGCCTTATAAAATCAATCGTATAATTACTGTAGAAATTATAATCCCTAAATAAAATCAGTTTTTGAGATATTTTACTAGTTTACAAATATATACTTATAGAAAGTGCATCAATTTTAAAGTATATCAACCATCCTCTTATACTCTAAAACCTGCTAAATATTGACATAAACATCTAGGTCTAACAAATTTAACATGACCTACCCTAGCAGCCTCTGCAAATGACAAGTTTTTTATGTTTAAGTTTGAAAAGTTTAGATCTTCTAACATGGGAAAAACTATATTATATTTACTGTATAACTCTTCAAAATTCATTCCGACACAATGCACTTCATTGAGTATTAACATAGGCTTATTTGGCTGAATTTCATTTTGAAATAGTTGTAAGTTATCAATTATTTTACAACTATGCTCTAAATTTTGTATGCAATTTAATGTATAGTTATTGTATTTTTCAACAGCTTTAAGGACAAAATCATCAGGAGAAATTTCTACATAGCAGTCTTTTATTTCATAAACATTTTTACAATGTGACAATTTTTGTGTCAACTTCATGTTAGGTAATTTACTAAGTTTACTTTTTTTAGTATTTTCTGTTTCATGACTTTGGTTTATGGTTTTCTGTGTTTCTTTATCTTTCGATAATACTCCTTTGTACACCCTCTTACAACTTATTAATTGTTCCTTTTTTATTGGGGAGCCTCTTTTTCCTTTTGTTCTGGCTAATTTATTTTGTATCCTTATTTTTTCATTTGCATTTTTAGTGTCTTTAACATCTAATAAACTTGTTAAATTTTCACCATCTGTTTTTTTACAAAAGGCATTCTTGCTAGTAATTTCATGTTGTTTTGGACGGCCTCTTTTACTTTGCACATCAATTGATTTATTATTACTTTTACACTGTACTTCTTTCTTTGGCAAGAGTTTATGATCTTGATCATGTTTTCCCACTCTTTTCCTTAGATGGTTACTAAACTTACCCTGACGAACTTTTCTTTTTCTACCTCTATGTTTTTCAGTTTCATTAATAAAAACAACCTTTTTTGTAACCAGTAAATCATTATCAGACTTCTCATCATCGGACTCTAAACATGACATATGCACAGGAGAATGAGAGTATTTTTCAGGTACAACTGGTATTGTTCTTGGTGTTTTTGAAATAGAAGGTGACATTTTGGACCTAATACAAACATTATCTTTATGTGAAACTAAATCTCGTTTTTTCTTTTTTTTAATACTATCAATTTCTACTAACTTAATATTTTCCATATTTAATTTGGAACTTTTTATTGCCATGAGTGCTCTTTTTTTCATGTTTATAAAGAGTTGTAGCTTCTTTATTATTCCATTATATTTTGCAGCACAAAGTTTACTCCTATGTTGCTCTGCTTTATAAAAACCTAACCTATCACTTATTGAAAATCCTTCCATATCGCGTTTTCTCCCTTTCTGATACCTCCAACAATATTTTGAATCACTTAGAGGATCATATTCATGTTCCTTTAATTTTTTTTTTAAAGGACTACTTCTAGGTTCTGATTCTTGAACAGATTTTTTCAAATTTGTAAATGAAGTTACAGACTTCGAATTAAAAATAACTGAAGGTTTTGGTATTAATAATGGGCCTATTCCAGGAATATTAAATGATATTGGGCCTTGTGATTTGGCCAAAATGGGAGCTACTTCATTAGGAATCATTAAAAATTTCTTAGAAGTTCGATTCCCCATTTCCTCCTGTAGAGCTATGGTATTAGAATTTTTTACCATGTTTTGGGATAATCTTGAAGGAGATATTGCTCGAACTGCAAAATTTGTTGTATTCAATGCTTTTATTGCAGTTAAGGCTTCCTTTTCCTGAACAGTATTTCTAGTTTTGGTTAGTTCTGGCTCTCTTACTTTTTTTGTATTATCATCTTGATTATCTTCATCCGATTCAATAAATACAGTCTCAATTTGTGGGTTTTCTTCTTGTAGACTTTTTATTAAATGTTCGGATGACATTTCTGAACAATTATTTAATATTTTAGAGCTTGGATTTATATTTTTAGGTAATATGTTTGCTTGATGTTCAGGTAATATATTTGCTCGGGGTAAAATGGAGTAACTAACTAAAGTTGGTATTCTCTCATTTCCATTGATCATAAGATTGTTGCAATCAACAAATTCATTTTGTAGTTCTGATGAGTTTATACATGCATCATCTTCAGTGAGGTCTATACTGATTGTTTCTATATTATCCATTTTGCTGTAAGAACACCTGGTATAACCTATAAGATTTTAGAATTTAGTTTGTCTAAATTTTACAATTATTAATATCTTCCAAACCTTTTTGTTTTGTGTCTTGTAATTAATTCCAGCAGCTTAATCTCTTTGTTTTTATTTATATTTCCTTAGGAAACTGGAATGGTAAACAAACTTAACATGAATTATAGAGGGTAGAGAAATAAGGAGGATTATCTTTTATGATGGTCGATGGTTAATTGAGCGGTGTGAAGTTAGCTGACAAAAAGTTGGCAGACAACGAACGTCCATAGGTGGCGGAGATGTTTAATAACAGCCGAATTAAACCAACTTTGATAATGTTTAATATAAAATAAAATTGAAAATTTTTGTAAAATAAAATAGTCTGTTTATATGGTACATTATCGGGTCTGTAAACTAATTTGTAAAAAAAAATATCAAGACAATTTTAGAATGTTTTCCCTTTATTTGGACACCCCCCAATACCATACCCCATAATAGACCGGTAAAATAACTTTTCAAAATTGCTTATGGGGCTTTTTAAATAATTTGTAAAAAAAGTATCAAAAAATTTTGCTTACAAAATTTAACTTGATTTTAAAGTAGATTTTTTTCCTTAATTTTAACCCCCGTTGATACCCGGACCCCTCTAATGAATAAAAAATTTTAATAGTTTTGTGACGTTTGTTAAATAATTTGTAAAAAATGTATTAAGACAATTTTGTTACTAAAATTTAACTGGGATTTTGTAGAATGTTTTCCTTTTTTTGACACCCCTTTGATACCCATATCCCTTTAATAGACCGGTAAAATAACTGTTTTTCTTATAGGGCCTTTTTTAAATAATTTGTAAAAAATGTATCAAGAAATTTTTGCTTCACTAAAATTTAACTGGGATTTTAAAGTAGAATTTCTTCCTTAATTTTGACACCCCGTTGTCCCGGACCCTTCTAATAGACCATAAAATAACTTTTCAAATTGCATGGCATTTTTTTTAAAAAAATTTTAAAAATGTATCAAGACAATTTTTCTTCACTAAAATTTAATTGAAAATTTCAAAGAAGAATGTTTTCCTTTATTTTGACACCCCCGTTGATACCCATACCCCCTAATAGAACGGTAAAATAACTTTTCAATATTGCTTATCGGGCCTTTATTTAAATAATTTTTTAAAAAAAAGTATCAACAAAATTTTTCTTCACTAAAATTTAACTGTGATTTTAAAGTATAATATTTTTCCTTAATTTTGACACCCCGAGGTTCCCGGACCCTCAATAGAACTAAAATAACTTTTCAATATTGTTTATGAGACTTTTTAAATATTTGTAAAAAATGTATTAAGAAATTTTGCTTCACTAAAATTTAACTGGGAATTTAAAGTAGAATGTTTTCCCTTTATTTTGACACCCCCTTTGATACCCATATCCCTCTAATAGACCGGTAAAATAACTTTTCAATATTGCTTATGGGGCCTTTTTTTAAATAATTTGTAAAAAATGTATCAAGAAAATTTTGCTTCACTAAAATTTAACTGGGATTTTA
The DNA here is from genome assembly GCA_019359885.1 of Listronotus oregonensis. Taxonomy (NCBI): domain Eukaryota; kingdom Metazoa; phylum Arthropoda; class Insecta; order Coleoptera; family Curculionidae; genus Listronotus; species Listronotus oregonensis. The sequence goes on along the minus strand of JAHBCN010004135.1, from coordinate 5,708 downwards.
AAGTAGAATGTTTTTCCTTAATTTTGCATTATACCCGGCCCCTCTAATGAAGTAAAATAACTTAAAATTGCTTATGGGTTTTTAAAATAATTTGAAAAAATGTATCAAGAAAATTTTGCTTCACTAAAATTTAACTGGGATTTTAAAGTAGAATGTTTTTCCTTAATTTTGACACCCCCTTTGATACCCATATCCCTCTAATAGACCGGTAAAATAACTTTTCAATATTGCTTATCGGGCCTTTTTTTTAAATAATTTGTAAAAAATGTATCAACAAAATTTTTCTTCACTAAAATTTAACTGGGATTTTATGTTAATGTTTGCATTTTAGGTTTGCAAACCTGCCTTTACGACGTGTAAACGCCAAGGGTAATAAACCTATCAAGGAGTGCTCGATCCCATTTAAGCCCATATAAACCAATTTAAATGTCAATTCGGTATTTGTGACGTAATCTGTTTGCCTTTTTGTTTTGTTTACAAGTAGTATAAAGTCTTAATTTTTTAAAAATATTATACATTACAGTTCTAATAGTAAGTACATATCCAAAATAGTTTTTAAAAGTTGAATATTTAACAAAAATTAATAAAATAAATCTGCCTTCTGGGCAAAATGGGCAAACGGTGACGTCCAAACATAACCTATATCTGCGGACAAATAGTAAAAATCAAGCACTCCTTGTTAAGTTTACTACCCTTGTGTAAACGCTGCTTAATATTTTTAAGGTTAATGTTCTAATTGTCATTTTTGTTACTTCTTACTTTTTATGTCAATGTTAATGTGAGTTTGCCGCCTTTGAATAAGAGATTACGTTTTTATGCAGAGAAGTATTTTATTAAATAAAATATCTTTTTCAATGCCTTTCTGGGTTTTATTCTAACATTTTAAAGTAGAATGTTTTCCCTTTATTTTTACACCCCCTTTGATACCAATATCCCTCTAATAATCGGTAAAATAATTTTGAAAATTGCTTATGGGCTTTTTAATTTTGTAAAAAATGTATCAAGAAAATTTTGCTTCACTAAAATTTGCTGGGTTTTAAAGTAGAATGTTTTCCAATTTTTACAACCCTGTTGATACTGGACCCTTTTTAATAGACCAGTAAAATAATTTTTCAAAATTGCTTATGGTTTTTAAAATAATTTGTAAAAAATATCAAGAAAATTTTGTTTCACTAAAATTTAACTGGATTTTAAAGTAGAATGTTTTTCCGTAATTTTGGCACCCTCGTTGATACTGGACCACTCTAATAGATCGGTAAAATAACTTTCAATATTGCTTATAGGGCTTTTTTTCAATAATTTGTAAAAAAATTTTCGTTTTGCTTCACTAAATTAACTGGGATTCAAAGTAGAATGTTTTCCTTTTTGACACCCCCGTTGATACAGACCCTCTTAGACCGTAATCTTTTCAATATTGCTTATGGTGACGTTTTAAATAATTTGTAAAATGTACAAGACCATTTTGCTTTACCAAAATTTAACTGGTATTTTAAAGTAGAAATTTTTCCTTATTTTGACACCCACGTTAATACTGGACCCCTCTAATAGACCGAAAATAACTTTCCAATATTATGGTGACGTTTTTAAATAATTTGTAAAAAATGTAAAGATAATTTTGCTACTAAAATTTAACTGGGATTTTAAATGAATGTTTTTCCTTAATTTTGACACCCTGTTGATACCGACTTTCTAATAGACCGTAAAATAACTTTTTCAATATTGCTTATGGGGCATTTTTTTTACATAATTTGTAAAAAATGTATCATGACAATTTTGCTTCACTAAAATTTAACTGGGATTTCAAAGTAGAATGTTTTTCCTTTATTTTGACACCCCCGTTGATACTTATACCCCTCTAATAGACCGGTAAAATAACTTTTTTTACAAATTATTTAAAAAGCGTCACCATAAACAATATTGAAAAGTTATTTTACCGGTCTATTAGGGGGGTCTAGGTATCAACGGAGGTGTCAAAATAAAGGGAAATCATTCTACTTTAAATTCCCAGTTAAATTTTAGTGAAGCAAAATTGTCTTGATATATTTTTTTACAAATTATCTAAAAAACTTCATCATAAGTAATATTGAAAAGTTATTTTACCGGTCTATTAGAGAGGTCTGAGTATTAACGGGGGTGTCAAAATAAAGGGAAAACATTCTACTTTAAATTTCCAGTTAAATTTAAGTGAAGCAAAATTGTTTTGATATATATTTTTTACAAATTATTTAAAAAGCGTCACCATAAGCAATATTGAAAAGTTATTTTACCGGTCTATTAGAGGGGTCTGAGTATTAACGGGGGTGTCAAAATAAAGGGAAAACATTCTACTTTAAATTTCCAGTTAAATATAAGTGAAGCAAAATTGTATTGATATATTTTTTTACAAATTATTTAAAAAGTGTCACCATAATCAATATTGAAAAGTTATTTTACAGGTCTATTAGAGGAATCTGGTATTAACGGGGGTGTCAAAACAAGGAAAACATTCTACTTAAATTCCCAGTTAAATTTTAGTGAGCAAAATTGTCTTGATATATTTTTTTACAAATTATCTAAAAAACGTCATCATAAGTAATATTGGAAGGTTATTTTACCGGTCTATTAGAGGGGTCTAGGTATCAATGAGCGTGCCCAAAAACAAAGGGAAAACATTTTACTATAAATTCCCAGTTAAATTTTAGAAAAAAATTGTCTTGATATATTTTTTTACAAATTATCTAAAAAACGTCATCATAAGTAATATTGGAAAGTTATTTTACCGGTCTATTAGAGGGCTCTAGGTAACAACGAGGGTGTCAAACAAAGGGAAAACATTTTACTTTAAATTCCCTGTTAAATTTTAGTGAAGCAAAATTGTCTTGATACATTTTTTGACAAATTATTTAAAAAGCGTCACCATAAGCAATATTGAAAAGTTATATTGCCGGTCTATTAGAGGGGTCTAGGTATCAACGGGGGTGTCAAAACAAAGGGAAAACATTCTACTTTGAAATCCCAGTTAAATTTTAGTGAAGCAAAATGGTCTTGATACATTTTTTACAAATTATTTAAAAAACGTCACCATAAGCAATATTGAAAAGTTATTTTTCCGGTCTATTAGAGGGGTCCGGATATCAACGGGGGTGTCAAAATTAAGGAAAAACATTCTACTTTAAAATTCCAGTTAAATTTTACTGAAGCAAAGTTGTCTTAATACATTTTTTACAAATTATTTAAAAAACGTCACCATAAGTAATATTGGAAAGTTATTGTACCGGTCTATTAGAGGGGTCCAGGTATCAACGTGGGTGTCAAAAGTAAGGAAAAATATTCTACTTTAAAATACCAGTTAAATTTTGGTAAAGCAAAATGGTCTTGATACATGTTTTACAAATTATTTAAAAACGTCACCATAAGCAATATTAAAAGTTATTTTACCAGTCTTTAGGGGGTCCGGATATCAACGGGGATGTCAAAATTAGAAAAACATTCTACTTTAAAATTCCAGTTAAATTTTAGTAAAGCAGAACTGTCTTAATACATTTTTTACAATTTATTTAAAAAACGTTACCATAAGTAATATTGGAAAGTTATTTTACCGGTCTATTAGAGGGGTCCAGGTATCAATGGGGGTGTCAAAAGTAAGGAAAAACATTCTACTTTAAAATACCAGTTAAATTTTAGGAACAAAATTGTCTTAATACATTTTTTACTAATTATTTAAAAAACGTCACCATAAGTAATATTGAAAAGGTATTTTACCGGTCTATTAGAGGGGTGTCCAAATAAAAGGAAAACATTATACTTCGAATTACCAGTTAAATTTTGGTGAAGCAAAATTGTCTAGATATATTTTTTTACAAATTAGTTTACAGGCCCGATAAGGTACCATATAAAAACGATTATTTTATGTTACACAAAAATTTTTAGAGTTTTAGTTTCTATATTAAAAATTAATTTGGTTAAAAAAAAACATCAAAGTTGCTTTAATTCAGCTGTTATTAAACATCTCCGCCGCCTATGGTCGTTCGGCAATGTTCGGGTTTTTGTCTGCCAGCTTTTTGTCAGCTAACTTCACACCGCTGGTTAATTGGCTCAAAAAGTGGCCCCAGAATATCATAAACTAAAGAGGTGCTGGTGCAGGGGAAGGGCGGAAGGGTGGTGTGAACATCTTAGTGTGAACCAATGATACAAGATCTCTCCTTTTCTAGCTTGTGTGTGATAAAATAATAGTACTAATATAACAGTAAGAGTAAGTGTTTCGTCAAGTAGTGCGTTGGTTCGATAAAAAATTTATCCTCCTAGCAAATACCTGCTAGAAGCAGCCTTGCCGCTCGGCGAACAGCGGTCGAAGAAAGAGTGCAATAAGTACCCTCCTCTCGCGCTAGGTGTGCTAATTGGTCGGTGGGGAAAGATTTATACCCCACCGACCAATCAGCACGGAGCAAGAAAGGACGGTTGTAACACAACGAGGTTCCTTTTCTAACCTCGTTGTTGTAACACTAACGGCGGTTTGCACCACTGTGGTTTAAGCAGTTTTAAGCCCTTCTTAACCTAAGGCCCGGTTGTACAATGGACGTTCAACCGAAGTTCACGCTGAGCATCGGTTCAACGGAAAAAACTCGTTGTACAAAGCCGGTTCAGACGGTGAACTGTGGTTGATCTTGAACGTCCGAATTTGGGCGTTCAACAGCGGTTTGCACCAGTGATACTTAGGTCAATCTTAACTTTAAGTGATACTTAAGTGTAAGATTTCGTTTGCACAACATACACTTAACGGTTAACTGTCACTTAAAAATAATACTAAGTTAAGCCGAAGATTTCTTTGGCTTAAGTAATACTTTTGTAATTTTATAACCTCAAAATAAGAAGTTTTATTGTTTTGGTGGTAAAGGCGTTAAATTATTTGTGTTGTGTTTGTGAATTTTCAAAATTAATGTAAAATAAATATTTTAAATAATGACCTAATCTTTTTTTTAAGGTTGAAAATCTGCAATTGAGAAATTGCATTCTGAAAACTATTTATATAGAAACTTTTTTGTCCACTGCATTTTGTTTGTTAATTTTGCCGTTTTCGAGTAAACAAATCAAATACATGTTGGCAATACGAAGTCAACATTCAATACAATAATAGAATGGAAAAACCATTATGGGTGCAAATTTGAACCCTTTTTCAATGTAACAGATTATTATTATAAATTTTGTTGGAAGGAAGTCTTGGAAAAAATCAACAACTATCTCAAATTTTATGCCCTTATTCATTTTATTCGCATTTATAAAATAAAATAATTTAATTTCTTTTTCTTAATAATTTATAGCCCTATAGATCAAGAGTTAAGAAGATTAGGCCGTTTTTTCATATTTTTATTCAAAAAGTCCTCCTGTAAAATTTTTTCCAATGTTAAAAAAATAACTTGTATATTATAATCGTGGATTTTTTTTTAATAAAAGAATTTTTCCCTAAGTGAAAAGTTTGGAGCCCTTTTTCTGTTTTATTTTTTTCGGTTGCTTGCTGCTACTCATTCTGAATGCGCACGATAAATAAAACAATTACACAAATAAAAACATTATTTTTGTTAAAAAATGAACTGTAAGAAACAAATTTGAACTTTTTGGGGGGAAAAAAATTGAATTTTTGCTCAAATTGTCTCCCCTTTTCATTTTTAATAATGCGGCTCTAGTTCCAAAATCAAAACTGGGGAAATTTTTTTTAATGTTGCCAAGAATTT
>JAHBCN010004134.1:0-66843 GCA_019359885.1 Listronotus oregonensis | reverse complement strand
AGTTTGGTTGATGTGTTCTGGAAATTGATTTTGTGTAAGCCAACCCAAGATATTTACACCGCTAATGTCTATTCTATTCCAAGTAACTAAAACTTTTGGTCTTTTTTCCCCTTTTTTTGGTAAAAAAAACAGCTTCAGTCTTTTCGGAGAAGCTTATCGCCTTTTCCCATCCATTGGACCCCCTCGGGGGTTTTTTCCAAATCAAAAAGGTTCGGGGTTTTGGGTAACCCCAAAGCAACGTCGTCGAAAACCAAGGTTAACCCGCCGGCTTTCCGTGGCAAAAAGATCATAGAGAATTTCCCAAAGTCGGTAAAATTGCCCCCGTGGAACGCCACTGTTTTTATCACTCCTTTTTTCAATCCCTCGGCCTCTAGTAAATTTCTACCACGAAGATAAATAATTCGAATAAGGTTTTCATTATTTCTGGGGTTCTAATGCGTCAATTTTTTTGGGGCGCTTTTTCCACCCGCCCCACAGAGGTTTTGCCTTGCTGTGCTTCTTGTGCGTAGCTATTTTCATTGATGGATCGACGGTTTGGCGCCTTTTTCCAAAAAACCGAACGGTTTTTTAAAAGGGGCGTTCATTCCACTAAGTCCCCAACAAGAGCTGTTATAAAGTTTCCCTCCGAGTCCAACAAGCAATTTTATAAAGAGGGATTTTCCAGAGGTTTATTTCCTTCCTGAGAAGTACAATTCTCGTTTTTTTTCCATTGAGGTGGAAATATGGATTCTTCTGCCAATTTATTATATACTGCTAGTGTATAATTTGGTTTTTGCTCAGCCAGTATCTTTATATATATATATATATATATATATATATATATATATATATATATATATATATATATATATATATATATATATATATATATATATATATATATAACACAGCCCTACTTCACTACAAGCCGTGAACAACCACTTGGCAATCGGTTTCCTCGAGCGCGATGAGCGTAATCCGGGTATCGAGGCGCATATTTTTAAATTCATTTAAGGCTCAATTCAAAGATCGCGTAAATAGTATTGATATTTCCATTAAAATAATTAAATCAGTATAATAATTGAAAAATAAATATATTTATATAATATTTAAACTCTAAAACAAATTAATTTATGTGCATAGGTCAAGGCATAAGAACATGATGCTGTTGTAAAAGGAAACAAGTGTAATTTAACATTTAGTTAGTAATTGTACTTAGTTTTAGTTTTGTTTATTTATTTATTAAATGTGTCTAGTTTTTTTTTGTTTTTTGACTCAGCCTTTTCCGATTTTTCTGTGGCATTTTTGTTATTTCTTTTTTTAACATAATTATTTAAAAGAATGTTTGAAAATATAGAGCACATCATAATGAACATATTTTTGTTCTCGTTACCACAAATACATTGCGAGCATAAATCATTGTCTAGTGCTTAAATTAGTTAGATCACACAGGATAGCTTTTTGATTTTCCATTTTTAGGAAGTCACTCTCAGTATCAGGGTCATTAATAATTTTCTCAAAATCGCGCACATATGGAACAGAACGTCTTTAACAATTTCTGTAGGAACCTTTAAACCGCCACGTTGTAGACAATCAAAGTATTCGTCGTCAATTAGGTTTCCCTTACTTTCAACAAGAAAAGAAACACAGATGTTACAATTATTATATTTTTTTTACAATTTTGTGGGCAGCATAACCGGCTATATAAATTTGTACCGATTTGTCAATTTCATATTCATTTAGGTATTCAGTTTCAAGTAAAAACAAAAATTTTTCAGTGTAATTATTTTGAGGTATTGTCCAATCAAGATCATTTTCCTGGATACAGCTGTCTCCCTGTTTTTTAATCTCAGCTAAAGAGAAATTACCATCAGCAGCGCTTCTAAATATATGTTTGAGTCTAATTTTTTTCTCAGCATTTAAAATATCATCAAAGCTAACATTGTAATTACAACCTCCGAGAAGTCTGTATTTACCAAATCTTTTTTCTAACTTTTCAGTAGTAAAATTTACCTGGTAAAATATACGACAAATCAAATTTTGAAAATGAATAGTCAATTATTTCTAGTAAAACAGAGGTACTATGGCAAAGTGCAGAATAGGTGTCGTTTGTAAGGCGACCATTATTGTTTTCAAGTTTATGCCAAGCTTTCAGCAGGACTTTTTCGGGAAACAGGGACTGTTTTTGAGAAGTAATGTGGTAAATTTGGAAAAATACTAGGCACTGCATTTAACTTTAGTCTAGTTTTGGTAGGTACCTTTTGCATTGACCCATCTGGCAAGCGATAATCATCCTCTCTAATAATGTCACTTTCTACAAAATGCTTAGCGCAAACCACAGAATATTTTGAGGGTGACCATAACTGTCTAGGAATATTCCTAAGCCAATGGGCTTAAGGTTTTCGTCCTTTGAAAGGTGAAAACAGATACAGCTGGTTCTCCTGCATCAAGAGAAGTTTTATAATTGGATTTGCACCCAGGCACACAACAAGGACTTGGAGGAAAATAATAATAATAACAGTAACTAAATAGTATCTAATAAGCAGGCACCAAGTACCTATGCAACGCAATAACAAAAATCAAAACGAACGACAAAATTCCAAAATGTATACCTAAGTACTTACGGTAATTTCCAATGCTAATATTTGTTACTGTTTTTAAAAAATAACTAAAAAAATACCTTCAAAATTAAAGCCAAACACGAATCATTAAAACACACTTTCAATTTTAATTATTTTTTAAAAACACCACCACAAAATGTCAAGTTCATTTGCCGCCATTTACTTTAAGTACTTTATAACACCGGCACATTGCACCCGCAGATATTCTTATTTTTACGCAATGTCTGCGGAAAAAAACTGTCCCGGTCACTCACAAATTTCACACAGTAAGACCTTTTACAGGTTTAGTCTTTATCTTAACAATATTTTCTTTCAAAAAAGTTGATTTATTCACAATAACACAACAGAGAAACAGGTCATTCAACGTAAATCATATGACTAAACGTTTGTCGCTAGATCACAAGGCATAGTTGCCAGATTTCCTTGTTCACGGCTTGTTAAAGTGAAGTAAGGCTGTGATATATATATATATATATATATATATATATATATATATATATATATATATATATATATATATATATATATATATATATATATATATATATATATATATATATATATATATATATATATATATATATATATATATATATATATATATATATATATATATATATATTATATATATATATATATATATATCTATATATATCTATATATATTTTTTTTTCGGAGATTCTTTTTCTTGGGTTTTGCAGTCCTTCAAATTACAATGGAAAAATAAAAGTGTTTTTTTTCCAGAAAAATGTATTTTTTTTTAATTGTTTTGACGTTTCGGCCGGAAATTCCCTAGCCTTTTTCAAATAGATGTAGTAGTAGTCTTATAATTAACATTTACATTTTACGTACAGGTATATACATCAATAAAAACAATTTCATTTTGAACACATATAAATAAACTAACGAAAACAGATACACGCACGAGCCGAGGAACACGTCACATTTTTAAAATTTGGTTTTGTATTGGATACAAAACCAAATGTTATTAAATAATTCTTATTAATAAAATTTTGTTAATGTATTATTATTATTACAACAGCTTTTTATTTTGGTCCTTGGTTATAAAAATTTACTATATAAAAAAAAACTTCAGTTCATTTGACTCAAATTACGGATCTGTTCTTTACTCCTGCCGGCAAAATATATTACTAACTAATTTCCTGTCACTACTAAATAAATATTGTACCTTGTGTTCTGCTACAGTTTTTTTAAGAGAACGTATTCTCTTATAATAAAAGGATATAAACAGTGGTTCTTCTTGATGGAAAACTAATTCAAATGTGGCTGCTGCAATATGTATGGCTGGACACCCCTTTGCTGCCGTCCGATGACCAATACCTAAATTCTCTTTGTTTATACTTCGTCGTCTGCACTTGGATTGGATTTTATTTAAATCGTTCTCGTTCCCAGGTAAATCACTTTATTTTTATTATATTTTTCGTTCAAATTTAGCTTGCTTAACTTTTCTAAACGTTTCAATACTTAAAACTTTTATAACAAATAATATATATAACCTCCAAAGTCAATGCACCAGGTATCCCCTTCTCGGAGAAGCTTTCTTTTGTTTTTCGGACCTGGGGAACCGTGGCTTTCTTTAGCAACTGATTTTAAAGAGAATCCCGTTTCTCGAGCGTCATTAGTATTTACAACCTCGGGAAACAAATGAAAAAATTCTAGAAAACTACGTCCATTTTCGGCTTACTTGACGTATTCTTATCTGTCACGTACACAATCTTTAAAATATGAAATTTTCACTTTGGATAGAATTTTCTCTTTTATGGATTTGCCTGAGCTAACGAGACCTTTTGTATTAATTAGGAAATTTAATGCTCTTTTGAATAAGCTAGGTTAATGGTTATTTTATTTTCCCCTTGTCATATTTATTTCAACGTAAACAAACCAATGTCATGAAAATTCATATCAAAATTTTCATATTTTTTTCTTTTTTGAATAAGTTTTCCATTTTTAAGCCTTAAAACTATTAAAAATATCTACATCTAATTATTCTACATTTATTAAACTTAATTACTACTCTTAATTTGCTAAATTCGTTTATAAATTTCTACTTTATTGTCCTGTCATTGACTTCGTTTTAAATGTGTTCACTTTACTTTATGTTCTTGAGATCACTTTAGTGTTTTCTCTCACATAACTATATAGAATCGGAGAGAGGGTTGTTTTCCCTTTATTTTCCTACCTAGTTTATTTAGTTTTGATTTCCCACTCATTTAATATTTCATAAATTCTCAATGTCTGTCATTGTCACTGATCTCACTGTTTTTAAAACGGGGTTTTCACTCTTTGTTTATTTATTCCGTTCATTTAAACACTTATTATACTTAGCCTACGTCTAATTCTATCTAATTATAACTATCTTACTTACTAAAATCTAACAATATTATAAAAATTGATCACATTATGCTTTACTCACATTATGGCTATCTTGGTATGTCGTTTTTGTCCCATATAATTGCAACCCTCTGTATGTTTTGATATGTTTTATTATAATATGTTACTTTAGATAGTATTACACCCTTTTTTTATGTTTTGGGCTTCCTTGCTTTCTTTAGGACCTATATATTTGTCAAGGTCATTGACCTCCGTTACTCTTCGAGACCAATTTTGCTGTTTTTTAATATCTTATTGTTTCATGGTGTTTAACGTGACTAATGTTATTATTTATACTCTTGTTATGTTTGGCTGCTGGATTTTGACTTTATTTCTTTACATTTAATTGTTGGTTTGTCCTAGATTTTGGTTTGTCGTATATCGTTGTAGATTCTCTTGCCTGTTGGTTTGCTCATTAAATCTGTCTTAGTTATGTCGTGGTAGACTACGGTTTCTCCTATTTTCATTATGTAAATTTCTTTGATTCGTGTTAATTTGTTCGTCGCTCCTACTAATACGGATATTGTTTACATTCCGGTTTCTATAAATTTCGTTTCGTTCCGTCATTCGTCTTGCATTTCCTGAATAATTATTTACATTGTCGTTCATCCTATTTCTGTTGTTAAAATTTCCTACATTCCTGGTGCTATTTTCCTGGTTAGTGTAATAGTTGTTTGTCCGATTTCTTGGGTTCCTATTTTGTCCTCGATGGATTACTAAAGTTTCTATTGTTGTTTTGAGTAGTGTTATTGTTGTTATTAAAACTTGTCCTGTCGTAATTATTATTCCGTCCATATGTGCTATTGTTTGTTGTATTTCCCCTTTGTACCCTTGTCAAAAATTGTAGAAATTGGCTCATGGTCTTTATGTTTTGGAGCGTGATAGTCTGTACCACCTCTTGTGTAAAATGTCTGGCAATGGTGAGTACAATATCCTCTTCCCTTATTTTTGGCTCTAAATAATTAGCCACTGTGCTCAATTTCATGGCGTAATGCACCATGTCAGATCGGGTATTGCTATAGTATTTGCCAAAATGCAATCTTTCTCTATATTGAGACTGTTGCGTTTCTCCCCAATAAAACTCTAAAAACATTGCCTCAAATTCCTTAAAAGTGTTGAAGCTGTTTTCAACATTTGCATACCATATGCTGGCACCTTCTGCTAAGTTAACCCTTATCATATCTTTTATATCCATGAAATTCCTAATTCCCCTTATCTTTTTCTTTAATGATATTATAAATGCTTTCGGATGTATCATATTGATGTTTCCCGTAAATTTTATTCCCAAATCTGCACTACAATTGGTTCGAATGATTTGCTGATTTGTCGTACGGTTTTCTATTTCTCGGATTTGCTCGTCCAGTCGATCATTTATTTGTCTGCTCATTCTATCCGCTGTATTGGTGATTTTCTCTTTTATGGTGCTGTCGTAATTATGGATCACTTCTTCCCATCTTTTGTGAATTGTCTTGACTTTTTCATTGTTTTCATTGATGTTCACCTCTATCTGTTCCAATTTATTGTCTAGTTTATTTTCCATATTGTACAAATAGTTATCAGTTGTGGCCCTTTCGTTTTGTATTATGTGTAGTATTTCTTGTTTGTTTTCGTCCACTTTTTCATATATTTGTGCTGTTATTTCCAATATCTTCTGGTCAAAACTTTCCTGTACTTTTTCTATTCTTTTATGGGTCTGTTCGATATTTTTATCCATCTTGTCCATTCTTGTGTTTAAATCCTTTAAATCTGTCTTTAAATTTTTCTCAGTACTTTCGATTTTCTTGGTTAAATTTTCATTTATTTTCTGTTCTGTGCTTTCAATTTTATTGATTAAATTCTGTTTCAGGTCCTGTGCGTTGGCCTGCATATTGGCACTCAACTGTTGAAGCATTTGCAACATCGCTGCATTCGGATCCGGAACTTGTACACTGGTGCCGGGAATTACCACTTCCGATATAATATGCACGTTTTCCTTTATTGGCTGTTCATCACCGGGGCTCTGATCTTCCCCTTTGCTGCCTTTTAGAACTTCTTGAGAGTCGGTTAACTCGGATGCAGATGAATATTGTTCCTCATCCTCTACGTTGGGAATTTGCCTTTTTGGAATGGCCTTTCCGGACCTCAAATATGTTTTTTCAGCCATTTTATAATAATATGTTTAGTTTAATTTGAAATTTATTTATATTTATATTTGATGTTAGTAATATGATAAATGTAACCAATCTTCCTTTCAAGTAAAGAAGATTAAAGTTTTTATTATTTGGTTAGTACTGAATATGTAACTATATAGATGGATAATAATAACACATAATTGTTTTTATTTTATTATTACAATAAATATTTATTGCGACTCAACACGACAATACCTCTGTTGCAAATTAAAGACTGTACCTTTGTTATGATCAACTTTTATACTGTACACTAACTTACCTATTTTATGATACACCCTGTATAATAAATGATGTACAATTGCTATACCTTTTATTTTAACCTACAAAACAATTCATATAAGCTTCGCTCTTTTTAAGATCAACTCCCCTTTTAAAATTTTATTATAATCACATTCACCATTTAATCAAGAATTTAAAAATTAATTTTCCAAATCATGCAAATTTTATTTTTAAAATTTTATTATAATCACATTCACCATTTAATCAAGAATGTTAAAAAAATAATTTTTCCAAATCATGCAAATTTTATTTATATTTTGATATAATTGATTTTGATTGTTTTTTAATCGTAATTACCTTTTTTATTTATTTATTGCCCCACGTTGGGCGCCATTTACAATAGAAATTTTTTATTTATTATTATTAATTGTTATTATGATTATGATTATGATGTTTGTTGATTGAATTAAAATATAATGCAAATGTTGTTTGATTCTATTGCACTTAATTTATTTGTTTGTGGGGCAACAATAATAAAAAAAATAAACTATGTAATTTTCTTTTTTATCAATGGTGATGCCTACTTGCCCTGATTACCCTGACTGTGGAGATTCTTTCCTCAGGTGAGTTCAGATTTACTGTTTGTAGAGCCTGCTAACTTATATGAATAAAAGACTGTTGATTCGTTTTATAATTTATTTTAAATTCTACTTAAAATTGAAATCAACATTAATAATACAAGAATTTTTATCAGAATAGCACTGTTAGATGTTCCTACATATATCAAATCACTGAATAAATTTTATTATAAAAAAATATTGTTTTATGCAGTTCTTTCTTAGTTAAGATGTTGTAATAATATTTAATCTTGAATTGAAATTAAATTTTTCAAATATGAATTTTATTGTTTATATGAAGTCAAATTCAATGTTATTAAATAATTCTTATTAATAAAATTTTGTTAATGTATTATTATTATTACAACAGCTTTTTATTTTGGTCCTTGGTTATAAAAATTTACTATATAAAAAAAAACTTCAGTTCATTTGACTCAAATTACGGACCTGTTCTTTACTCCTACCGGCAAAATATATTACTAACTAATTTCCTGTCACTACTAAATAAATATTGTACCTTGTGTTCTGCTACAGTTTTTTTAAGAGAACGTATTCTCTTATAATAAAAGGATATAAACAGTGGTTCTTCTTGATGGAAAACTAATTCAAATGTGGCTGCTGCAATATGTATGGCTGGACACCCTTTGCTGCCGTCCGATGACCAATACCTAAATTCTCTTTGTTTATACTTCGTCGTCGGCACTTGGATTGGATTTTATTTAAATCGTTCTCGTTCCCAGGTAAATCACTTTATTTTTATTATATTTTTCGTTCAAATTTAGCTTGCTTAACTTTTCTAAACGTTTCAATACTTAAAACTTTTATAACAAATAATATATATAACCTCCAAAGTCAATGCACCAGGTATCCCCTTCTCGGAGAAGCTTTCTTTTGTTTTTCGGACCTGGGGAACCGTGGCTTTCTTTAGCAACTGATTTTAAAGAGAATCCCGTTTCTCGAGCGTCATTAGTATTTATAACCTCGGGAAACAAATGAAAAAATTCTAGAAAACTACGTCCATTTTCGGCTTATTGACGTATTCTTATCTGTCACGTACACAATCTTTAAAATATGAAATTTTCACTTTGGATAGAATTTTCTCTTTTATGGATTTACCTGAGCTAACGAGACCTTTTGTATTAATTAGGAAATTTAATGCTCTTTTGAATAAGCTAGGTCATTGTCATATTTATTTCAACGTAAACAAACCAATGTCATGAAAATTCATATCAAAATTTTCATATTTTTTTCTTTTTTGAATAAGTTTTCCATTTTTAAGCCTTAAAACTATTAAAAATATCTACATCTAATTATTCTACATTTATTAAACTTAATTACTACTCTTAATTTGCTAAATTCGTTTATAAATTTCTACTTTATTGTCCTGACTTCGTTTTAAATGTGTTCACTTTACTTTATGTTCTTGAGATCACTTTAGTGTTTTCTCTCACATAACTGTATAGAATCGGAGAGAGGGTTGTTTTCCCTTTATTTTCCTACCTAGTTTATTTAGTTTTGATTTCCCACTCATTTAATATTTCATAAATTCTCAATGTCTGTCATTGTCACTGTTTTTAAAACGGGTTTTTCACTCTTTGTTTATTTATTCCGTTCATTTAAACACTTAATATACTTAGCCTACGTCTAATTCTATCTAATTATAACTATCTTACTTACTAAAATCTAACAATAGTATAAAAATTGATCACATTATGCTTTACTCACATTATGGCTATCTTGGTATGTCGTTTTTGTCCCATATAATTGAAACTCTCTGTATGTTTTGATATGTTTCATTATAATATGTTACTTTAGATAGTATTACACCCTTTTTTTATGTTTTGGGCTTCCTTGCTGTTTTTAGGACCTATATATTTGTCAAGGTCATTGACCTCCGTTACTCTTCGAGACCAATTTTGCTGTTTTTTAATATCTTATTGTTTCATGATGTTTAACGTAACTAATGTTATTATTTATACTCTTGTTATGTTTGGCTGCTGGATTTTGACTTTATTTATTTACATTTTGACCTATTTTAACCCCTAAATTTATGCATTTTTCTAATTCTCCCCTTTGTTGTGCCTTTGATTCGAAAATTCTTATTGAAAAGTTATTGACATTTTTATATTTATACATATATATATATATATATATATATATATATATATATATATATATATATATATATATATATATATATATATATATATATATATATATATATATATATATATATATATATATATATACATATATGTCGAGTGTGTAATATCAGAGCCATTAAAAATTAAAAATTATAATACATCGCAGTGAATACTTTAAGATACAACTCTGATAAATTTAATTCAACCAAAGTATTTCATTTACTTAAAATACCCAATTTTTGCTATTTAAGTCCCCTTAATAGGTGTTTTTTTTTTCGACCGATCGGAACATACCCATTTTCTGGAGAATTTCTTGGCCAGACCGGAAAAATACTTTTGCCGGGCTCCTTTGTCAATTCTTTAGTTCCATCTGTCACTTGCAGATCCATGAAATTAAAAATAAGCTGTCAATTCGGAGCATAGCCGTTTCTATTTATGGTTGTTACGGAAACAAACTTTAGTTATTATCTTTGGACAGTCCATGAAGGCTAAGGCCTAAGTACTAACGTATCATGGGTGACTTAGAAATTTTTTTATTGTTATAAAAGGGTCAAATCCATGTCAAGCAGATAAATGGACCTGTTTTTGGACATTAAAATATTATTATTATTATTGCTATTGTTCAAATAGTTTCGGTCGAAAAAAAAATTGTAGGTTACACGACCGAAAAACAAGTGTTTTGCAGGTCTCGCTAAGCTTCCAGGACTCGCTTGGCTTGACCCGCAAAATACTACTTTCCGGTCTAATAACGTAAATTACTATTATGTAGGTAGGTATAAAGCAACTAAAGGACCCCGCACAAATCAAATGAAATTTGGATTTCTGTCAAATTACCTGAAATTTTGGGGGAAAGTAGTTTAAAGTGTGCTGAACAAAAGTTTTCATGGACTCGAACCTTTTCCCGTATAGTTTTCCCGCTACGCTCTCGTGAATCCTATGATGTTACATATAGAAAAAAACGTGACTAAAGGATCTACAGAGGTGGGGCACATGTACTTGTGAGATATTGAAATCGAATATAGGCATTTAGGAAGTTTGCTGTTTGATAATATACGTACTTACTTTCCGATCCATAGTTTTCTTTAATATCACGAGAAAAAACTTTAAATTTACAACACAAAACCAGCACAAAACACACTTGTTCTTAAAATGAGGAGAAAGTAAGGTTATGTACTACTAAAGCTAAATTTTTCTTTCTAAACCTGGCCTCGTTGTTAAAAAATCGAATAATCTCGGTGCGAGCGACTTTAGAGCAAACGAGGTCGATATGTTAACTTTGTTTACATTTCCACGGGGAAATGTAGTAAACGTAACGATTCTGCAATAAATAAAATCATTATTATAACGTCACATTAATAACATTTTATGTTTTAACAAATTATGATCATATCTGAAACGTATATTAAAAGATGTATCGAACTTGTATTTAAAAAACCATTCTCTACATGGCAACATTTAAACGTTAATAAAAAAGTTCATAAAAATTACGTTAGTAAGATGTTTGTTCTGTACCGTATTAAAAAAATGCACAAGTGCATGTTACAGAAACGAAAATTATCAGTAATGTAACGTTTAAAATTAAAAACGTTATCACAGTTACTTTTAAATAACGTTACAAAACGTGCTAAAGATTTTCTTTGCTTAGCGTTTATATATTTTATATATATATATATATATATATATATATATATATATATATATATATATATATATATATATATATATATATATATATATATATTTACCGGGTGTCCAAATAAGAAAAGACGCCGGCTGTATCTCAGAAAATATTTATCGCACAGCGTTGGGGGAAAAATACTATTTGTAAAAGTTGTTAATAGAAATAGCTGGAAATTATTTTCAAGTTTCTAAAATGTCCGCTAGGGGGCGTAACTGCAGTAGTAGTATATCAAGCGGGGTCCGGTGACACTTTATTCCCCAAGTAACAATATTTTTATATCAAATTGGCAACACTGTCGCATGCAATTTTCCATGGTAACCCTATATACTTCAAAAGAACAACGGATTACATTGTTGCCATTTACCAAAAACTTTCCCTAACTGGATGAACAGTGGCAAAAGTAGGGATTCAAATTTTATCAGTAAATTGTTTTTAATAATAAATAATTTTGGGTAAATAAACTTAAAATGATAATTTAAATAAATAAAGCAAGTCGTTCGAAAATAAATTTGTGGTTATGCGCTTACTTAATCTCGTAAATATTTATGAGTGAAATGTTTTTATTAATAAATTATTTTGGGTGATTAATCTTGAAATGATAATTAAAATAAATAAAGTAAGTCGTTTGAAAATAAATTTTTTGTTGTTCGCATAAGAAAGGTCAAATGAAAGATAAGAAAGTTGAAATTCGTTTAATAAAGCTAAATAGTAGTCAGTGTATAATGTTTTAATAATTGTAAATTGTTCTGACGTAAACTTGTTAAAAAATATTTTATATTTGCAAAATTTGTTTTTATAATTATGCTTTTAAATAATAAATATTATTGTGTGATAATTTCTAAAATTATAATTTTAATACTGGTTGTTAATTTTTTTCTTGTACTAATTGTTGGTTTTATTTTTTTTAACTACCCTATTTTTTTTAATTTATTTTTTTTAATAAATTTTAAAAAGTATATTTTGCATTACGTTTAACTAATATACTCATACTAAGTCAATACTGCCATAATAATAATATTAATATTGAAAAAAATATATATTTTTTAAATGTATTTATAGTAAAGATCGCTATCAGCCGGGATGCCAAAGGCACTTTTTCCGCTATGTGCGCACGTTTTTCTCACATAGTTTCGTCAAAATATGAGTTTTGGTCATCTGCGCACATTTTACAAAGGACCCTAATGGGTTTTTTTCAATATCTCCGCCCCTAGTCGTCCGATTTTCGTATTTTTTTCTTTAAATCAAATTTGATTTTTTTCTCTACATTTTTTTCTCTCTAACAGTTTTGTCAAATCCTGCGTTTTGGCCGTCTGCATACATTTCCAAAGGACCCTCATGGTTTTTTTTTGTCAATATCTCCACTCCTAGTGATCCGATTTTCGTATTTTTTTTTATTTAAATCAAATTAAATTTTTTTCTCTCTAACAATTTCGTCAAATCCTGCGTTTTGGCCGTCTGCACCCATTTCCAAAAGACCCTAATGGGTTTTTCACCAATATCTCGGCTTCTAGTAGTCCGATTTTCGTATATTTTTTTTTTAAATCAAATCTTATTTTTTTTTCTCTACAATCGGACAAATCATAGGCTTTCTGTAAAAATGGTAAAGCTTTAATTTAAAAAATTTTGACAAAGTGACAAGCAAAGATTTACAAACAAGTTTTTAGTACTGTTTATTAGAAATTTATTTGTACAAGTACATATTTACTTTTAATTAAAAATGTATACATATTATGTATACAGAGTGTTACAAAAAAATTATAAGTAATCAAAAATTTTATATATAATATTTAATATAGATATTATTATTACAGCAATTAGAAAAATATATCGTTGGAGTTATTATATATTTATATATAGTTTTAAAAAATATATATTATTGCTATACAGGGTAAGTTAAAAAGTAAATATATTAAAAAAACTATAATGATAAAAAAAACGAAATTTATTAAAATACTATTAACGTTAGAAAAATAAAACAACAACAAAAACTTTCAAATTGTTTTCTAATTTTTGTTTTATTTGTTGATATGGTTAAAATGTTATGAATGCTATAAAAATATATAATATTAGTTAATAAATAAAACACATTAAAATTATTTTATTATTTATTTAAATTTGTAACATGCTTAACAAAAGTTTTGAAACTTGTATTAGCACCTAGATTTGGGTTCTAATTTTTTTTTAGTTGTTAATATGGTTTTTATAATTTTGTTTTTGTGTGCAAACCATTCTTCAATTTTCAATAGTTTTTTCTATACGTACTCAGTCTATTTATATATTTATTTCTTTGATCTAAAGTTTTTTTCCTCCTGTTCAATGCAGTCGTTTAAATTGGAACATAAATTTTGTTTTTCTCTTACTTTACTTTGTAATTCACTTTGACAGTGAATTAAATTAAAGTCAATTTTACGTATTTCTTTTGTTAACTCGGAATAGTTTTGCCTCAACTGTAATATTTTGCTTTTGTAATCTCCAATAAGTGTGTGCGTAATTGTTTCTTTTTCATTACATGTTTGCAAGTTTTCGGTTATATTTATTCCTAACAAATATACACAGTTCAGATTCCAAGTCAATATTTTTTTTTAATAATTTAACATAGTTTGTGTAATTAACAGAATTTTTTAAGTTACTTGTAATATTTTCATATTCTTGTAATTTTTCTAAACAAAAATCGTTGACAGCTAATTCGTTATCATATAATTTTATGTATTTATTAGGTTCTGAGGTGCATTCCTGATACAAAGCTAGACTCGTATTATATAGGTTGTTGTAATCATTTTCTAAATAACTATAATTTTGACACCCATTGAAAGCCACAAAGAAAAAATTGTACAGACAAAGAGTAAAGCAATCTATTTTATAAATTCAAATATTTTATTGAATATTTTCTTTATCAATCCAACTATCCATTATCAGCTAAACTTAAACAACTAGAATATGGATTTGGATTCACAGGGTGATAATAAACAAGTAGTATATTTTTAGAAATTTTAATTTCATAAACATTATTAACAGAAACATTTATGGGTTTTATTATTTTCTAACTTAAATTAGTTAATAAAATAACCATTTTTATATAATTGTTTATATTTTCCTTTTTCATTGTAATGCACTTGCCATGTATGATACAACAAGTCTTCGACAGCCACAAATTTTCCAATTTTGGTTACAATATAAACACTTGTTTCTTGTGAATTTGTTTACTATAGGTAACTCCTTCTTATAATATATTACCCTACATCAATCCGTTTTTAAGACATTTTTGGTTCAAGTTAAACACTTAAATAAGAAAACATTAAATTTACTGACTACTATTTAGCTTTATCTATATACATTTTTAACTTTTTTTATCTTTAATTTGACCTCTCCCTGCTTACTTACGACGTTAAGTAAAGTCGTTTTATCACTACACAGACCTCACCTAAACTAAGCGTATAAAGAGTTCATCCACAATTTTAGGTTTCACTATTGTAAATAAACAAAAAATTACTTTTTTTGTGTTTTTTTCATAGGAATCGAAGAATACACTTAAGATCATTTAATAGCAATTTTTATAACTGTGGAGTAATTTTACATTTGCCATAGCACAATGCCAGGTTTCGATACTCTTGTGGAAAAAACACTCGGGTATTTTTTTGAATTTACTCAATTTTGGTTCTTGTCCAAGAGGTATCTTCTGTATGTACTCTTTACCAAAGAACTTTTGCAAAAAAAAGCGCTTTTTCAGCGCCTTTTACGAAAATTTGTGGGTTCCCGTTTGTTTCGGAGATCTTTTTTAGAATTTCGTCAATTTCGTTTAAATCTACATGACAACTTCCCAGGATAAGCCATGATAGTTTTCAGACCAAGTAACTACTTTTTGATCTTCGGTGCAAAAAAGAACTTTGTTAAACGGACATTTGAACAGAAAATTTGAAAGTCGATATCCATCGTAAATTGCCAGTTCTTTTGGAATGTAACCAAAGGCGCAATTAAAACCTTGAATATCAATGAAAAGAGCTGATTTGTTCTCTGACATGGTTCTTTATGGAATACGGTTTTAGAATAAAAAATATGCAAATAAACATGGTAGTTATCCCTACTTCTGAACACACTTAACATACTTAAATACTGCACAGATGTTTTTTTTAATAAAATAATAATTAGGAATATTTACAAATTACACACGTTTATTACACAATCAACAGACGGGTCAAGAGCTCATTCTTATTTGCAAAAACATGTTATCTGAAAAAACAGGTCATAGTTATCTACAATAAAGTTTGTTGTAGTTAATGCCTTGTGCTTGGTAATTGATTTCTAACAAAAACAAAAATGTTTTAGGCATGAAGTGCAATGTATTGTTCCAAAAATAAGAGGCTTTAAAAAAATGAAAAAATGCGTGGGAAATTTGTAAAAAAAAATTTGAAAAAGTCGTTTGATGTAGAATTAAAAAATATCTTAGACAAATTGATCTATGTAAAACTTGGAACTATACATCCTATAAATAAGCACGCTCTCTGTCTTATATACAATTTTAATTTCACACGTCGCGTCGCCACATACTTAATTATTTCTGATTATGTCATCAAATTCAACAACGCTTTCATTATTACTCAAAATAACTAACACACTTTTAAACATAATATGTTTTTTCTCATATCAACAATAAAAACAGGAAAAATAACACCTTAATAGGAAAAACACTGACTTAAAGATTTCTTTCATAACCACACGCTAAACCCACTTAACCTAAACTTAGTTATTCCTATACTAACAAAAAAAAAACAGTGCTGATATCTGAAAAAAAACAGTGCTGTTATTTAAATAATGGTGACGTTATTTGGAAAACCTTGCTGTTATTTGGAATACCTTGACGTTCTTTGAAATACGGGTAAACAGGTTTACATTAAGTGTGTTTGGCGCGGCGCCAAACACACTTAATGTAAACTTATTTATTCGTATTTCAAAGAACGGCAAGGTATTCCAAATAACAGCAAGGTTTTCCAAATAACGTCACCGTTATTTAAATAACAGCACTGTTTTTTTTTTGTTAGTATAGGAGTAACTAAGTTTAGGTTAAGTGGGTTTAGCGTGTGGTTATGAAAGAAATCTTTAAGTCAGTGTTTTTCCTATTAAGGTGTTATTTTTCCTATTTTTATTGTTGATATGAGAAAAAACATATTATGTTTAAAAGTGTGTTAGTTATTTTGAGTAATAATGAAAGTGTTGTTGAATTTGATGACATAATCAGAAATAATTAAGTATGTGGCGACGCGACGTGTGAAGTTAAAATTGTATATAAGACAGAGAGCGTGCTTATTTATAGGATGTATAGTTCCAAGTTTTACATAGATCAATTTGTCTAAGATATTTTTTAAACAAGGTTAAAAAATGAAATCTCTTTACATAAGTAATTTTTCAAATGAAGATTTACAGCAAAGTATTGCCTGGCTTTATAGTAGCCGTGTTCTATAAGAATATGTGAATCATTCGATACTTTTGGTGTCAATCATTCACACTTATAAAACCTTTTGAAAAAGGAAAAATTTTATGTTAAACAAAATCCAGTACCCGAAAATGATAAGGACAGAAAATATTCTCCTGTAGATTTTTTTTTATATGTACCTTTCAATCGACCATTTGATGAACAATTTGTTCATTTAATATTGGCAGTTAAAAAAAAAATGGAAAAACTATATTCGACAACAATATAATCATGAAGCATATTTAGGTTTTTTTGTTCAGCGTCCTAAAGAACCACAGATGTTAACACCCTTTTTAACTACGCTCAAAACCATTCTACCAACTGTCTCCTGGATTATATTACCAGTCACTGGAGGAGAAGAAAATATGGATCGGGAAGAATATGAATCAACGGGGTAAAAATAAAGAAATATATTTTTATACATTTTTATTTAATAAATATTATTAAAACGAGCATTTATGAATTTAATTATTTTCTAAAATAACCATTTTTTAAAATATATAAATCATTATAACTTAGAGCTAACTTTTTCTGTTCTATTGTTTGACCCTTTTTCTAAGAGAACAACAAATGCATGTGTAATATAAATATTTATGAGTTTTATTTATTAAAATATCCATTTTTTACAAAGTTTTCAAAATTTTCCCTCTTCATACTAATGCACTTACCATGTATAAATGCAGCAACTCTTGGCTAGCCATACATAGTTCACTTTGGGTAAATTTTGGTAGCAGTATGGACACTTGTTCCTTGGTAATTTTTTTACTATGGGCAACTCCTTCTTTAAATAAATAACTCTACAACTATCAGTATTTTGAGATATCTTGTGTTGTTTAAGTCTATTACTCAAATAGAAAGAAATAAAATTTCCAACTGATATTTATTCAAAATATTATTATTATAAAAAATTGCTTATTTGACGTCAGAACAATAACCACTTATTTGTTAATCTTTGCTTGTAGATTTGTCAAAATCTTTTAAATTAAAGCTCTACCATTTTTACGCAAAGCCTATGATTTGTCAGATTTTAGAGAAAAAAATTAAATTTAATTCAAAAAAAAAAAATAAATACGAAAATCGGACCACCAGAAGGCGAGATATTGGCGAAAAACTGTAGTTTAACTTTAGTTAAAATGCTGTATCAGTTAAGTAAAAGCCAGTGAACCTTATGGTTATATAAATACATATAAAAATATTTATATTTTAATTCAATAAAATAAAGACTCTTGGATTCGATACACATTTGTACGCGTTATTAATCCAGATGTATTGGGATTAAATTCTGATTTATGTTGATAACTGCCGAACGCTAGCCGACAATATAAACCGTTCTTGCGCTGATTGATTTAAGACCTTAAGCTATGTATCCTAAACTTGACAGATCATTTCTAAGTCACGTGGTTCCCGAGCTAGGACAGTTGACAAATACCATTTGACAGGTTACAGCTGCCATTTTTTTCACGTGTATATAAGACCTTAAGGTAGATTCCATCCACGTAAGCTAAATTTCCCAAGTCTCCTGGTTTTGATATTTTGATAACTGTAATTCCATTTATTATTATTTTTTGATCCCACTAGATATTTTTAATATAAAATAATAAATTTTAGTGGATAACTTGCTCATTTTTGTTTTAGCACGTACTATAAAAAAACTAATATTTCTGGAAAAAGACTTTGATTTTTTAAGTATTTAAATTTATTTTTTTTAATCTTGTATTTTTAATTAAACACGATATTTATTATTAAGTTACTTATAATTACGAAGAGAAAAAATTCTATTTATAAATAATTTTTTTAACTTCTCAAGCCTTATTTCCAACTACCATTTTTAAGGAAAAATTTAATTTTTTTGTCATTTAGCTCGAAAAAACTTACAATTTTATTGAAAAAAATTCTAATTTTGCTTTCCTGATCCCTTTATTAATTTCTTAGTGATAATACGGTAAAATTAAAAAATACTCTAATTTTTGTATTGGTTATACTACTTATCTTATTCCCAAACTTTTTTTACATTTGTATTTGTAAAAGACGTAATAATTTAGTATCCCTAATTAATTTATTAGGTTTTAAAAATTGTTTATTTATTTTTATACCGTACAGAACATTTAAAACTTATTAGCTTTTTTCAAAAGTATAAATTTTTAGAAATATAATTGACTTT
The DNA here is from genome assembly GCA_019359885.1 of Listronotus oregonensis. Classification (NCBI taxonomy): domain Eukaryota; kingdom Metazoa; phylum Arthropoda; class Insecta; order Coleoptera; family Curculionidae; genus Listronotus; species Listronotus oregonensis. The sequence continues at coordinate 47,392 of JAHBCN010004134.1, read as the reverse complement.
TGGTAACCTTAATTTTATCTATTATTATTTTTTTAATCCAACAAAATATTTAGTATTATATAATTACACATTTTAGTGGAATACTTGCTTATTTTAATATTTGAACAAAACATTTCTACTAAAAAAAAACAATAATTCTATGATTTTAATTGATTTTTTAATTAAGTAAATAAATAATTTTTTTCTACATCAAACGACTTTTTGTAATTTTTTTTACAAATTTCCCACGCATTTTTTCATTTTTTTAAAGCCTCTTATTTTTGGAACAATACATTGCACTTCATGCCTAAAACATTTTTGTTTTTGTTAGAAATCAATTACCAAGCACAAGGCATTAGCTACAACAAACTTTATTGTAGATAACTCTGACCTGTTATTCAGATAACATGTTTTTGCAAATAAGATTGAGCTCTTGACCCGTCTGTTGATTGTGTAATAAACGTGTGTAATTTGTAAATATTCCTAATTATTATTTTATTAAAAAAAAAAATCTGTGCAGTATATAAGTATGTTAAGTGTGTTCAGAAGTAGGGATAACTACCATGTTTATTTGCATATTTTTTATTCTAAAACCGTATTCCATAAAGAACCATGTCAGAGAACAAATCAGCTCTTTTCATTGATATTCAAGGTTTTAATTGCGCCTTTGGTTACATTCCAAAAGAACTGGCAATTTACGATGGATATCGACTTTCAAATTTTCTGTTCAAATGTCCGATTAACAAAGTTCTTTTTTGCACCGAAGATCAAAAAGTTACTTCACTTGGTCTGAAAACTATCATGGCTTATCCTGGGAAGTTGGTCATGTAGATTTAAACGAAATTGACGAAATTCTAAAAAAGATCTCCGAAACACACGGGAACCCACAAATTTTCGTAAAAGGCGCTGAAAAAATGCTTTTTTTGCAAAACTTCTTTGGTAAAGAGTACATACAGAAGATACCTCTTGGACAAGAACCAAAATTAAGTAAATTCAAAAAATACCCTAGTGTTTTTTCCACAAGAGTATCGAAACCCGGCATTACTCCACAGTTGTAAAAATTGCTATTAAATGATCTTAAGTGTATTCTTCGATCCCTATGAAAAAAACACAAAAAAAGTAATTTTTTTTAGTTTATTTACAATAGTGAAACCTAAAATTGTGGATGAACTCTTTGTACGCTTAGTTTAGGTGAGGTCTGTGTAGTGATAAAACGACTTTACTTAACGTCGTAAGTAAGCAGGGAAAGGTCAAATTAAAGATAAAAAAAGTTAAAAATGTATATAGACAAAGCTAAATAGTAGTCAGTAAATTTAATGTTTTCTTATTTAAGTGTTTAACTTGAACCAAAAATGTCTCAAAAAACGGATCGATGTAGGGTAATATATTATAAGAAGGAGTTACCTATAGTAAACAAATTCACAAGAAACAAGTGTTTATATGTAACCAAAATTGGAAAATTTGTGGCTGTCGAAGACTTGTTGCATCATACATGGCAAGTGCATTACAATGAAAAAGGAAAATATAAACAATTATATAAAAATGGTTATTTTATTAACTAATTTAAGTTAGAAAATAATAAAACCCATAAATGTTTCTGTTAATAATGTTTATGAAATAAAAATTTCTAAAAATATTCTACTTGTTTATTATTACCCTGTGAATCCAAATCCATATTCTAGTTGTTTAAGTTTAGCTGATAATGGATAGTTGGATTGATAAAGAAAATATTCAATAAAATATTTGAATTTATAAAACAGATGGAGCTTTCGTTGCTTTTGCTTTATTTAAAGATATTCCTGTTAGAAATGTATCATTTAGCTGTAACTGCTTAAACATGTGACTTGCTTTACTCTTTGTCTGTACAATTTTTTCTTTGTGGCTTTCAATGGGTGTCAAAATTATAGTTATTTAGAAAATGATTACAACACCCTATATAATACGAGTCTAGCTTTGTATCAGCAATGCACCTCAGAACCTAATAAATACATAAAATTATATGATAACGAATTAGTTGTCAACGATTTTTGTTTAGAAAAATTACAAGAATATGAAAATATTACAAGTAACTTAACAAATTCTGTTAATTACACAAACTATGTTAAATTGTTAAAAAAAAATATTGACTTGGAATCTGAACTGTGTATATTTGTTAGGAATAAATATAACCGAAAACTTGCAAACATGTAATGAAAAAGAAACAATTACGCACGCACTTATTGGAGATTACAAAAGCAAAATATTACAGTTGAGGCAAAACTATTCCGAGTTAGCAAATAGATACGTAAAATTGACTTTAATTTGATTCACTGTCAAAGTGAATTACAAAGTAAAGTAAGAGAAAAACAAAATTTATGTTCCAATTTAAACGACGGCATTGAACGGGAGGAAAAAAACTTTAGATCAAGGAAATAAATATATAAATAGACTGAGTACGTGTAGAAAAAACTATTGAAAATTGAAGAATGGTTTGCACACAAAAACAAAATTATAAAAACATATTAACAACTAAAAAAAAAATAGAACCCAAATCTAGGTGCTAATACAAGTTTCAAAACTTTTGTTAAGCATGTTACAAATTTAAATAAATAATAAAATAATTTTAATGTGTTTTATTTATTAACTAATCCTATATATTTTTATAGCATTCATAACATTTTAACCATATCAACAAATAAAACAAAAATTAGAAAACAATTTGCAAACTTTTTGTTGTTGTTTTATTTTTCTAACGTTAATAGTATTTTAATAAATTTCGTTTTTTTTATCATTATAGTTTTTTTAATATATTTACTTTTTAACTTACCCTGTATAGCAATAATATATATTTTTTTAAAACTATATATAAATATATAATAAATCCAACGATATTTTTTTCTAATTGCTGTAATAATAACATCTATATTAAATATTATATATAAAATTTTTGATTACTTATAATTTTTTTGTTACACTCTGTATACATAATATGTATACATTTTTAATTAAAAGTAAATATGTACTTGCACAAATAAATTTCTAATAAACAGTACTAAAAACTTGTTTGTAAATCTTTGCTTGTCAATTTGTCAAAATTTTTTAAATTAAAGCTTTACCATTTTTACAGAAAGCCTATGATTTGTCAGATTGTAGAGAAAAAAAAAATAAGATTTGATTTAAAAAAAAAATATACGAAAATCGGACTACTAGAAGCCGAGATATTGGTGAAAAATCCATTAGGGTCTTTTGGAAATGGGTGCAGACGGCCAAAACGCAGGATTTGACGAAATTGTTAGAGAGAAAAAACGTAGAGAAAAAAATTTAATTTGATTTAAAAAAAAATTACGAAAATCGGACGACTAGGAGCGGAGATATTGACAAAAAACCCATTAGAGTCCTTTGGAAAATGTGCGCAGATGACCAAAACTCATATTTTGACGAAACTATGGGAGAAAAACGTGCGCACATAGCGGAAAAAGTGCCTTTGGCATCCCGGCTGATAGCGATCTTTACTATAAATACATTTAAATTTTTTTTTGTTTTTCAATATTAATATTATTATTATGGCAGTATTGACTTAGTATGAGTATATTAGTTAACCGTAATGCAAAATACACTTTTTAAAAAATAAATTAAAAAAAAATAGTGTAGTTAAAAAAATAAAACCAACAATTAGTACAAGAAAAACATTAATAACTAGTAATAAAATTATAATTTTAGAAATTATCACACAATAATATTTATTATTTAAAAGCATAATTATAAAAACAAATTTTGCAAATATAAAATATTTTTTTAACAAGTTTACGTCAGAACAATTTACAATTATTAAAACATTACACACTGACTACTATTTAGCTTTATTAAACGAATTTCAACTTTTTTATCTTTCATTTAACCTTTCTTATGCGAACAACAAAAAATTTATTTTCAAACGACTTACTTTATTTATTTTAATTATCATTTCAAGATTAATCACCCAAAATAATTTATTTATTAAAATTTTTTACTGATAAATATTTACGAGATTAAGTAAGCGCATAACCACAAATTTATTTTCGAACGACTTGCTTTATTTATTTAAATTATCATTTTAAGTTTATTTACCCAAAATTATTTATTATTAAAAACAATTTACTGATAAAATTTGAATCCCTACTTTTGCCACTGTTCATCCAGTTAGGGAAACTTTTCGGTAAATGGCAACAATGTAATCCGTTGTTCTTTTGAAGTATATAGGGTTACCATGGAAAATTGCATGCGACAGTGTTGCCAATTTGATATAAAAATATTGTAACTTGGGGAATAAAGTGTCACCGGACCCCGCTTGATACACTACTAACTGCAATCTTGAATCTAAAAAAGTGATGTTTCTGTGAATTTTGCTATATTAACCTAACAAAAAATACCTGATCTTTAAAGTCGAGCGAAAATCTGAACCTTTTTTGTTTGACAATTTTTGCTATGTCTCCAAAAATAAAGTGGTGGGGGGTATTCAAAGGTTTTCGTAAAACACACTCTGTAGCTTTGAAATGGCTTAGCCGATTTTAAAAAACTTGGGTTTTTTGAAAAGAGCTATTCTTGGGCTATAATTCTTAAAATATTTGAAGTTTTTTTAGTTTCACATGTCGCCGCTAGAGGGCTTTTTTCGACATTTCGACAGTAATTGTTAATTTTTTCAAAAAAATTAGATTTATTGGTATAATTTTTTCTTTATAAAAAATAGCTAAATAATGCCGAAACAAGCTTTCGAAAACCGCATCTCGATATCTTGTACCTTACCTAATATTTGGGCCAAAGAAAATTTTATACGTCAATATCTCAAAAACTATGTAAGCTACAAGAAATTTTATAAAAAATAAATTGTGTATTTTTACAAAACCTCTAATTTAGGTTTTCTAGTCTTTTCATCTAAATGCAGTACTTCACGAGTTATAATCAAAAAAGCGAATTCCAGGGGTATACCTTGAAAAAATCCTGCAAATTCTATTTTTTGGTTATAACTCGTACAGTATTGCATTAAGACGAAAGATTATATAACCTAAATTAAAGGTCTTGTAAGAATACATAATTTATGACATATAATATTTCTTGTAGCTTTTATAGTTTTTGAGATATTGACGTATAAAATTTTCTTTGGCCTAAATTTTAGGTACGGAAAAAGATATCGAGATACGATTTTCGCAAGCTTGTTTAGGCATTATTTAGCCACTTTTTTATAAAAAAATAATTATATCAATGCATTTAATTTTTTTGAGAAAATTAACCATTTCTGTCGAAATATCGAAAAAAGCACTTTAGCGGCGACATGTGAAACTAAAAAAACTTCAAATATTATATCATTTATAGTCCAGGAAAAGCTCTTGTCAACTAAGCTTGTTAAAATCGGCTTAGCCGTTTCGAAGATACAGGGTGTAACTTACGGAAACCTTTGAATACTCCCTACTACTTTATTTTTAGGGATATAGCAAAAATTGTCAAACAAAAAAGGCTCAGATAATCCTAGACTTTTAAGATCAGGTATTTTTTTGTTAGGTTAATATAGCAAAATTCTCAGAAACATCACTTTTTTAGATTCAAGATTGCAGTTACGCCTCCTAGCGGCCACTTCAGAAACTTGGAAATAATTTTCAGCTATTTCTCTTGACCCAAACGCTGTGCAATAAAGATTTTCTGAGATACAGCCGGCGTCCTTTCTTATTTGGACACCCGGTACATAGCTTTGAACAGTCAAAATACTAAGGCGTGTTGTTAAATTATGAATGATATTATACAATCAACAAAAAATTTTAAGAAAACTTTTGTTAGTTCCTGCCTAGTTTCAATGTTTAAAACTTCAGTTTTAAAACAGAGTTCGGTCAAGAATTTTTTATTAGAAGAACACTGATAAAAAAACTTTTTTTTTACCACCAAATGTATTCAAATTTACGGTTTTTACCAAAACAAAAATTTTTTCAGACAAAATTCAAAAAAAAATGGAAATTTAAAAAAATTTTTGAGGCGGAGCAATTAACTTTTTATTGGGGGCAAAAAAAAAGGGGGAAAATTTTTAAAAATATGAAATTTATTTTTTTCCCTTTTTGTATTTTGGGATTCCAGATATTTAATTTAGGGTTTTTGGTTTAATATTTTTTCAAAAATTTTTTTAAAATTTGGGGAAATTTTGTGTTTTTTTTTTTAAAAATGAAAAAAAGTAGAGTTTTTTTGTTTTCATATGATCTAAAATGTTTAAATAGCGAGTTTTTATGCTCCTTTTCCGTTTTCCTTATAAAAATTTAATTAAAAACCCCGATTTATTAAATTTTTTTTTTTAGCGTTATAAATAAGATTTGATATTTTTTCCCAAATTTACTTTTTTTAAATTTTTTGGGGTAGATTTTGGTTTTTTTTTGAAAAGGTAGGGTTTTAAGGAAAAATTTTTTGGGGTTTTTTTCTTGATCTTTAATTTTTGGATAGATTAATTAAAAAAGGGTTTTTGTTTTTTTGGAAATTAATTTTTTATGGTTTTTTGGGGGAATTATTTGATTGTGCAATATTTTCAATGGTACAAAGTTCTTCTGTAGCTCTTCTTCAGAGAGAGGCAAAGAGAGGTCATGTATCATTGAATTGTATGCAGCGAGTTTATGTTGGATAGGTGGAAAGAGTCATTGGGGATAGTAATCCCCGAAAAAAATTTGATAAACTTTAAAAGTGCATGATTATTTACGTGGGATAGTTTATAAAAACCAACATTTACAGGTATTACTATCCCAATGACTCTTTCCACTTTTACCCAAAAAATTAAAAACTCGCGCATACAATTCAATGATACATAGAGCACTTTGCCTCTCTCAAAAAGAGCTCAGAGAGAATTACCATTGAAAATATTGCACAATCAAATAAATTCTCCAAACAAACCATAAAGAAATTAATAACCAAAAAAAAAAACGCTTAGCTTTTCAATTAATCATCCAAAATTAAAGATCAAGAAAATAACCAAAATATGTATCCTTATCATTGGGGGCACCCTATCAGAAAAAATAGCCAACACTCTATCCAAACACAATATTAAAGTTGCTTTTAACCAGAACAATATATCAACTTATTTATAACGCTAAAGATAAAACCAACAAATTTAATAAATCAGGAGTTTATAAGTTGAAATGTTCAGAATGTGATAACTTTTATATAGGACAAAGCGGTAGGAGCATAAAAACCCTATTTAGAACATTTTAGATTTTAAAAAATTTACTTTTGCTAATCATTGTTTAGAACAAAACACAAATTTCCTAATTTAAATAATATAGAAATACACTATTCAACCAAGGGCCATAAATTAAACTATCTGGAATCCCTAGAAATATACAAAGGCAATAAAAATAATAATGTACATATGCTTAATGACCAAACCGAACTTGTATTTTCCCCGCTATTTACTGTCCCAACCATAATAAACTGTTAATTGCTCCGCCGCTTCCTAAGAATATATTTACCACTTAGAGGTATAAATCACCTTATTTTTGTATTGATACTTTAGTCTGAAAAAGATTTTTTGTTTGAAAATGACTCGTGAGTTGAAACTGCAAGTCACAATAATATTGAATACATTTGAGTGGTAAAAAACATAGTAGTTTATTTATCAGTGTTCTTCATGATGATTAATTACCATATAGTAACGGCTAATAGCATCAATTTTGTTATTGATTAACCATTCCTGAATTAACGTCCATAAAGAATTGGGTGTTTTTCTAATAACATGCTGTGGGATAGAGATTGTCAATTACAATAATTTAAGGCTGTGTCAGATTCTTTAATCAAAAAATTTTGTGATTCATTTCCCCATAATAATCACTCAGCTTTGTTTTTGAGGAAAACATTGCCTCAGCACTTTAGTGAAACCATATTCAGCATGAAGTATTATGTATTTACAAAAAATTCATTTTAATTTATGTAAGCATATGCTTTAATTTATAATACCTTTTCCCTCAACTTTTGTAGATTTACATTTCTTTTGATTTTATGTCAAGAATGTTCTTGAGTACCGTTCTCAAAAATCCAAGTTTTAACATGGAAAACAAATTGATACAGTAATTGTTCCTTTTCATTTATATATTATCTCAAAAATAAGTCGTTTGGAAACCATCTTCTTCCATCGGACGCTTATTTCCTCCTGCCTCTTTTAATTTTTTACTTATAGGCCAGTCTGTAGGTAAAAATAGGCTCCTTTTTACGACGTTAATTTGTAACAGGTTAAAAGGTGTTAAAGTTGTAGAGGGGAATTTTCTTTAATATGACTATAATAGTTTTAGACTCGAAAAAGTGTGCAGGGGTGGGAGGTGGAGGGTTTAAAAATGGTAAAAAAGTGTTTTTCGCTTCTGCTAGCGGCATTGTTAATTTTAGAGGTATATGTTCAAATGTTTTTTAGGTAATTAAAAAGCCTATAATTTGAGCCCGGCTAAGATTAATTTGTCAATTCGTTTTTGCAAAATGCAAAAAAACCGTTAAAAATGGCAATTTTTTGAAATGATAAATTATTACAAAAAAATTTGTTTATTCATTTCTATTATTGCAAAAAATGTTTTTTAACTCTGAATTAAATGAGGTTCAACAGCATAATCGGATAATTTTTTGCTAAGATAATTGAGTTCTACTGATTCTAGAGCCCTAATCTATTGGGCTATATCTTTTTTGTTTGTAAATATTTTAGGTCATAAAAACTGTGTTTTGCTTTTTTGGGACTTAAATTTTACTGATTTAAATCAACTTAATAAAAAATTATTATTCAGTCCTTTGTTTTAAGCCTTGAAAAAAAGGTACTTTTTTGTTAATAAACAATTAAAGCTGGGGCGCCCCTCGCACAAGTTACAAATTTTTAACTTAGAAATATGAAAAGCTGACATCAAAACAAATAGTTTTAAAAAAATTCTCCACGACCAGTAGAAACCAAGTTAGAAATGTTTGTAATCATGACCTAATTGTTTCTAATTATTTAAGAATTAATTTGGACGGCATTCGATAGTATAATACTTGAACTTGATACAACGCATAATAAAAAATTTGTAATATTTGTTTTTTATTGATAAAAGGTTTGTTTAAAGTTACTGATACTTTGAGCGGCGGAGGGAGGTAGTGGTGGGGATAGAAGCTCTCAAAATGACTTGCCTAAAAACTGAAATTCGGTTAAATTTGCGGAGCGCAAAACAAGCTATATCTCGCAAATTTATCGGATGAAGCCTTTTTTTAATCTGGGTTAGCACAAAAAGTTATAAAGATGGTGAATCTATTTTTTAAAAAAATTATTATCATTTTTAAAACTTTATCCATGGTCGCAGCTCACTTTCAATCGCTAAAAAGATAAGTTTTTTTATTGTTTATTTAACTTTTTACAATTTAATTTTAAGCCTAGTCCGATTTTTAAAATAAATTCGATAAAAATTTTATAGTAGAAAATGAATTTTTTTTTATGGAAGAAATTAAGAAGTAGAGTAGTAAGATAAAAAGGTTTTGAAATGAGATCAGAGGAGACTGTATTTCGGAGGAATTTGCCTTTTTTACAGAAATATTGATATCTCAATGTTAAGGGCGTTTAAAATTTACTCCAGTTTCATCACAAGCAACGTATGTTTTTGTTGATTTACTAAACAATATACAAATTTAAATATGGTGTTTTGCCCTTTTTTATTTTACTTTTTTTATTATAAAACTTACCATTAACATGTTAAAAATGATTACAAAAAATGTATAGATTGTTTAAATATTTAATAAAGTATAAGATATTGAAATTATAAAAATCGAAAAAAAGTTGATCCGATAATAATTTGCAGAGATGGTTTTTTTACGCTCAATTTTTTTTTTTACTCGGGTCATTTTAAGAGCTTTCTACCCACCACACCACTGCGCCGTTAAAGATTAATACCTTTAAAATATTTTATCAATAAAAGATATTACAACTTTTTATTTTGCGTTGATCGTTCAAATTATACTATCGAATGCCGTCCATTAATTCTAAATAATTAAAACAATTAGGTTAGATTTAAAAAATTTCTCTTTGGGTAACTTGAAGGGGGCCTGGCCTAATTGTTTATTAACAAAAAGCCCCTTTTTTTTTCAAGGCTTAAAAACAAAGGCCTAAATATAAAGTTTTTTATTTAGGATTCAAAAATTTTAAAAATATTTATGTTTTGAAAAAAAAAAAAAAGTTTTTATTATTTAAAAAAATTTATAAACAAAAAATATAAGTCCAATAGATTAGGTCAAGGGTTATAATGGGTTTATTTTCAAGTTCTTTAAAAATAGTTAGCAATGAAGATAATCTTTTCATCTGCTGTTTAAATGTTTCGGTATTTTTAAACTAACTTGAACGAAAAAAAAGATATTATTGTATAGGTCTTGACAGCATGCATAAATTTATCAAAGAATGACCGACAAGTCCAAAACAAGCCTAATTTTATTTTTGTCACGTTTAACTTGACGCCGATTCATTGAATGCACGGAAATTGTTTTTGCAGGTCACGTTTTTTTTGCCCTTTCCCTTATTTGATTTATATACTGGTTTAATGTCCCTTTAATAACAACATTATTTATGTTTTATGTTAAAGGTAATATGTTATGTGTGTGTGTAAATCCGAATCCATGGAAAAACAAAGAAAATATTTCAAGAAAAAGTCCAAATCTGTTTATTATAGTTTAAAAGAAAACATACCTGGTAAATAATCATTGACTTTTTTAAACCAATGCAAATTTTTTGTCAAGGTGGTTTTGTCAAACAAGAGAACAGAGTGTATTCATGTTAAACAAAAATAAAAAAATTTTGGATTTATTCCGCGCTATGCCATATTTAATATTAAACTAGCCGGGTGGTGTCGATTAGGCATTTGAATATGTTAGTTAATTTTTATGACGTAAATAAGTTTTCTATAGTTTTTATTTGAATTTTTTAAAAGTTTTGTATAAAACTAGTTAAAATTTATTTGGAGAACGTTTTCAGGCTTATTATAACAAAAGAGGCCTATTGTATTTGTTTAAAAAAATAATAAAACGTTTCAGTTTTATTTCACCAGTGATTAGAATCTTATCAAACAGGAAAATTCCCTATTAGATTAGGGAATAGAGTAAAAATACCTACCCTCTGTTTGAGTATGGCGAACCTGTTTCAGTTAATATTTCATCACCATCCCATCGAACTTTAAAAGCTCAAAAGTGATAGTTGATTTGTGACACTTGATTCCGGATGTGTAAATGATAAAAATTCATCAATTTTAATGAGTCTGGATATGTCCTTGCAACCCCATCCAAAACCCGATCTTTCATAATTTGGGTTTTAAAACAAATTGGCCAATTAATTTTGGTAATATTATTTAGAGTTTGCTTACTTATATAAAGACATACTAAAAAAGACAAAATAAATTTATTAGGGAATAACTGTTATCCAAAATACAAAAGTTTAACGTCCTCTATGTTAAACCCTATATTTTTTATTTTTTTTAGCATGTCTTTTTGTATATTTTCAGATATTGATTTTAAATTTATAATACCTATTGGAACGATATTCATAAAATGACAAATAAATTTTCCTTTTTATTTTAAAAGTGTTACTTTTTTGGAATTTACCCTTATTCTTTCCGAACTTTTTTTCCCTAATTTATTTTATTAAAAATATTAGATTCATTTAATTGCCTAACTTTTGGTCTTTAACATATTTTAAATTTCGTTCTGGTTAAGACTAAGGACCCCGAAATTTTCTTATGGAAAATGGGTTTCTGTCAACTTTTTTCAAACTTTGCATACCGATAGTTTTCAACATGATCACAAGTCCCCACGGCAAAAACCGAAACCCCCAACTTTCCTAACATCACCTGAAAAGTACTGGGATTTTTCCTATGAAATGGATTTTGGCCAATTGTTTTCAAACTTTGGATGACAGTCCAACCACAAAGCCCGAAAACTCCCCAAAATTCCCAAAGATCACTGGGGATTTTTCTTATTCAAAATGGGTTTCGGCCAATTGTTTTTAAACTTCAAAAGGATGGTTCTCAACATGCTGATCGAAAGTTCCCCCAAAATGACCCTTAGAAGTCACCGGGTTTTTTTCTTTGGAAATGAGTTTCGGTCAATTGGTTTTAAACTTTGTACAGTAATATTTTGAACTGCGATCAAAGTCTTCACGGCAAAAAACCCGAAAAAAAAACCCCCTCAAAGGTCACTAAAATTTTGACTAAAGTTTGGTCAATTGTTCGAAATTTTTGAAAGTTGTCGAATTGTTGATCCCTGTACCTGATTTTTGGGATATGTAATTCCTGTACCCCTTCCGTGACATGGAATGTTATATGTACTAGTTGTCATTTATGTTCTGTAAACTATAACAATTTATTATGGCTAAATACTCGCTCCATGTGTCATTTGTCGCCTCGGAGAAATTTGAATGTAATTTTTACGATGTAAAAACCCAGTAAGACGCCGAAATGCCAGAACGTGAGAATGTTGTTGTAAGAGTATTGAGAAAATTCAAATTTAAACCTCGCGTTAAGAGTTAGGACTTACAAAAAAAAAACTTGGTGGATACGTAAATAACAAAATTACCGTTTCTGGTGGAAAAGTCCAAAAGATTCATGAGAAGCCTTTGCATCCCCAAAGGTGTTTGTATTGTGTTTTATGGGTGGGTATGGGAAATTTTTTTTTCCCAAAAAATGAGGGTGGAGATTCCACAGTGAATGGGAAGATATCAAGATGTGAAAATTTTTTGGGCCAAATTTGGATGCGCTTGATTTAGAATAGGGTGGAGCGAAATGGCAAAAAAAAATTTTTTAAATTTTGTTTTTTCCTATATGGGAAAAGTCTAAGGTAAAGTTTATGTTAAAAAACAGCATCATAGATAATGTTTTCCGGTGCCCCAAGCTCTTTCAAAATAATTTTATCGAAATAAATTCATATTATTTAAAATTATGCAGCTTTTTGCTTGTTATAAAGAAACAACCCAGACCTCACCACGAGGAGGTGACGAGTCGATTACACTTACACATTCTTATTTCTGTCCTTCAAATAAGGCATTTAAAAAGTCGATAGTCTTAAAATTTGGCAAATTTTTCGGGCTTTTTGACATCTAAAAATCCACCCCTTGGCTCTGGTCCCAAACAGATAAGAGGCTTCTGTCACTAACTTAAATTTTTAAAGCTTGGGAATGACAAAATTTAAAAGTGACATTGTTAGGACCAATAGAATCATTTCTTTGTTCATTGACAGAAAATTGTTTAGTTATTGGGGCTCAGTAACAACCGGATTGCCAGTTTATTAACTTAAAGACTATTAGCTTTAAAATTAATCTTTTGGATACCATATTTAACTTCAGAACGTATTTAATCCAAAACCACGTTGGGGCATAAACTTTCAAAAATATATTCTGTTAAAAACTTTAAATTATTATTGTGTTGCCATACAAGGCAAAACCGGAATGATCATTTTTCTAGGTTGTGTGGGAAACCTCCGAAGTTACCGTTGATATAGATAAGCATATTTTTTTATTTTACAGAGGGGACAGTATTTCCATCCAACTGTTTCATTAAATGACCCAAAGATAGTTCATTTAAACATACAAATGAACCACTGCAGGGTCTTCAATGTAATTTCCAGTCATCTAATTACACCTTGTGAATTCCGATCATTCCATCGCATCCAATAGCAACTAACTTTGTAAAGTTCAATTGTTGCTTAAAAACTGTATCATGTGAGCGGAAATGGATTGTGCTGTGCCAATGGGATTATATGACCAAAATATTTTGATCCTGGTTCTGAAACATTCAAATGTTCTTCTGATAATTGTGCTTCTGTGGTTTTTATTCCAATGAAACGCTGAGCCAGGGGGTTTCTTTTCGTCCGTCAAAATAAATTGTTGTAAAAGACTTGTCTTGTTTTAGCTGGGATCTTAATGTGTTTCTTGTTCTTTTTCTTTTTTCCCTTTTTTTACTTCTATCTATTATTTTAAAGTTCTTCGATAGTTAACACTCCAATATTTTTAATACAGCAGATGCAATAAAGCAGCGGATCTATCAGAAAACCGAATGGCAGGCTTTGGGACTTGCTTAGCACATCCTACTTTGGAGATAGCCTCCTGCTTTGCATTAAAGGATCACGTTTAAATTTCTCCACCATCTGAGGCAGACATTGAGGAGAGGTTGAAGGTAGCGATCTTATTTCTAAGTCTTTTCGGTGTAAGGATCAATGCTTTGAGTGGTAGGATCAATAGAGCCGAAAAAATTTCCTCTTATTTTCTTTCCATTAAAATTATCTTTCCTCAAATTGGCACTTTGATAATACATTTAGAGAAGAAAAAGTTCACCCACTTGCAAGATTATTATATATAGTTTTTTTCTTCAATGTCTTTAAATGCTTTTATTTTTGTATAAGAATATCATTAAAACGTGATTTTAGGGGTTTTTTTAATATTCCTAACGTTCTGTGATATTGTCAATTATGTAAAATCTGTTGGTCTGTCACCACGGGAATAGACGCAAGCCCAACAATTTTAGTCCCTATTTGGTGTAATGTTACCAAGGAGGTTCGGCTTTATTTTGCAGCATCAATTAATGTTTGAGTATATAAGAAATTTTTTATCACATCTGCATATGTTGGAACATTTTTTTTCAACGGGACGGAGCCCCAAACAGTGTTTTCCCCTAGTATTTGGCATATTTTAACTAAAGTTCGAATATCAAAAGCAAAAATACCAAAAGGAACCAAACAAAAACACGCCTAGAAATTAATTTTCCAATAAAATTAAAGTTAAACACAGCGCACCCAAAACAGTCGTGGAAAACCATTAAACCGGTTTTGGCGGCTTTTTTTAGCAGCCGGCGGCCAAAATTGAGGTGGTGGGGGAGCTAAACGTTATCCAATCGACCTAGGATTTTTCAGAGAACTATAATTACTAAGTCCACCATTTTCCGCATATAGGCCTTTAGGATATAAAAAGGGTTTTTTTCACTCCCCCTAATTTAGAAGATATGGTTCCAGAAGAGGGTACATGTCACACGCTCATAAAGCTTGCCATACGCAAGAAAAGTTTGGGAAAGGATAATTTCGAAATGAACTTTTGCTGGCCACCAAGAAGCTGTGATTTGATTTTAGATTACTTTTTGTGGGGTTATTAAATCTGGTTTACTAAAAATGCCACAAACCCTTGATGTTTGAGATTGTTGAATGCCATTTGGATTGCCTGATTTATTAAAAGTCTTCCCAAAATTGGATTCGTCGAATTTACTTGGTACCCACACAAACCGAAGTGGATTTTTAATGACGGCTATTTAAAACATAAATGTTATCATTGTATTTTAATATTAAAAAAGGTGGTTATAACTAAAATCATTTCTATTTTATTTAATTTTTAAAATCATATCCTTCTTATTGGAAAACCTTTATTTTCTTTTCCTAAAAATGCTTTACTGTATAAACATTTGGTATTCTTATTTACCTTTAATAGTTCTATGTAATCCATTATGTCTTCGCTCATCGACTAGTTACATAGTTATTACTAAATCCAGATTTGTAGAAAAAGCATGATATTCCTTCAAGTAACTACACCGTTTCTTGCTAATATCTATTTTCATAAAAAGTCCATAGTTATTTCACTGCCTCAGATATGTGCTGAATTATTTTTGTCCTTATCCACTAGAAAGTTCCTTTTAAGTCCAGTTTGTTGTTGTATCTCTTATCGGCGCTGTAAAAATAGATATTATTAACATTAAAACTGCACAAAGAATTTAATAAAAAAAGAAAATAAATACAACACAATGAAATAACATTACAATGAACGACTCCGAAATGAAATAATAAACGCTTGATATACAACCCGGTTACATTATTTTTTCCATGAATTATATTTTAAATTTTAAAAACGAAATTCAAAATCAAGTCGTCAATGATATTATGATTATTTTTAAAAATTTGTCCGTAAATTACCCAAAAACAGTAATTTGTGCGGCGGTCTTCCTAAAATATTTTTGTTAAGACGAGTGTGGTAAACAAATATTCCAAAACTCAGACAGAAAACCACCAGCAAGAGGACAACAATGGACTTAATGGTAAATTGTCAATAAAGGACACGTGCAGTGCGGCAGCAGGACTCGTGTACTGTAGAATTTTATAATCCAATCCATTCTACCACTCGTACTCGTGTACACGCCCGAAGTCGATAAATAGTTACGCATTTTGATTGATTTTTTCTTTTTGGGAACACTTAACTTAAATTAAATTAAATATCATTTTATTCAATGTTGTGCGAAGATTGAAATGAATCACAATTTTAATGAGGAAGTTGCATATTATTATTTTTTTAATTGAAACCTATTTAAAATTCAGTAAATGCCCTAAGAGTTGATAGTGCTTGTAAATATTTTAAAATCCGCGATTATTAAATAATTAATTATTTAAATTTTAAATATTACAAGGTCAACGAAAACGCTCTTCTGACTGGTAAGCCACGTGACGTCAGATCCGATAAAAAAGTGTCGTTTGCTCGCTTGGCCCAAAAGCGCTGTCATTTAATCCTTGGTTATTCCGTTTATTGTTTACATCGGATTGTGCAATTTAGTGTACTAAAGACGAGTTTTTAATTATATATTAATATTAAACCTGATTAGGTGTGATGACGAAGCGGTTTAAAAGTTTAAACAGAGAACATGGATGTAACAGAGGATTTAAGAGGCCCGAACATAAATACTATAAATGTTGTGTACTGCCATTATGTATTCACACAACAAAACCGGCCCAACAAATTATTTTTTTAACGTCCCAAAAGATGAAAATACGAAAGAAATGGTGTATAGCGATGAAGAGGATTTGAAGAAAAGTCCAGTTAGTGTAAAATCTACTTTACATATCTGCGAAGATCATTTTAATGTAAGTACCTAATATTTAACTTGCTTTAAAAACAGACAACATTTCTCTAATATTAAATATCATTTTTCGGTTTTTATTTAATAATTAGACATACAAAGTAGAAAAACTATTTTAATAAGATCCCTTCGGTAAGACAGATAAGGTATTATTTTACAAAATCTATTATTTAGGTTTTGAGGTTATCTTTTTACCAAAGTTTTTCCTTTTACTTTATAAAACAGCACTGCACTACGTATAATATTATTACTTTAAAATAATGTTTAATTTTAATACATACCTTGTAGCTTTTACCCTTTTAACTCAGCTCATGAAATTTGGGTTATTTTCCAAAATGTAAACATTGATAATGCATCAATTTTTGGCAAGTTAGCAGATTGCCCTTGGACAAATCCAGCTCAGTAGAATCATAATAAATCTAGTCTAGTCTAGTTTTTAAAACAATATAATAGAACAATATTTTGTCAGCACAACGAAAGCAAATAAAAACGGCACTCAAGAAACACGCCCAACTAACAAAACATAAATAAAATAAACCCTGATGCGCTTAAATGACAAGCAAAACAGAGAGTGTGAGAGAGTCGTTTTGACCGATACCGGATCGTGACGTCACAGCAAGTTATCCTTGTTTGCGAGCTGCGTTTTTGGGCGGAGAAAATTATTTTGAATTTCAATATTTTTTTATAGAACAACAGTAAGTTGAAAATTAGAAAAATATATGGCATTGATACTTTATAGTTTTAGAAACTTTATAAGTAAAAAATAAAAAAATGTCAACTTCCTCAATCTACGTAGATCTTTATACTATTTTTAGAGATAAATCTTGGCAAAAATAGGTAAAATTATATAATTATCTTTTAATTAACAATATTCGAGAATTATTTTTAATGATTAACAACGGTGGTAAAAAGATAAAGTTCGGTAAAAATGAATTTAACATAAATCCAAAGAAGACTAGGTAGGGAGGAGGTTTAAAGTGAGTAGACTTTTTACGCCCTTCACTGCGACCGCGCGGTCTATTGGGGCTCACATCCTTTTATATTTCATCCAATAGGATCAGATATTAATGAATCCGAACCAGATTGGGAGAGAGTTCTTACATCTCCTCTTACTCGTGTCGCTACCGGACACGAGCACAATATGTGTTCTGGTTTCCTGTCCCTGAGAGTATGACGAGCAGACGGTTAGATCCGTCATGCCCTCCTCCCGGTCTAGTAACGTGGGAAGCCACCAGGTCCTTGTTACAGGAACCATATGTTCTTTCTGAGGCTGCATCTCCGGCCTTACCCTATGAAGACGGCAATATCCGCTTCTGTTTAAAGCCAGGAACCCTTTTCCTATAAAGGCGGTTCTGTCTGACATTCTGTTTGGATTCAGGACCCCTTTCCCAGCACCTGTTTGTTCGGGATGGATTAGCCCTTCCCCGTGAAACAAGCGCCGGTGATTCAGGGGCACTTTTTGAAACGAATTCACCCGTATCAGGCCGCACCTTGTTGCTTGTGACCTTGAGTGCACCTCTCGAAACGAATGTGTCCGTTTCGGTCAGCGCAGCTTTGTCGCTTTTTTCCTATGGAGCGGTTCTGTCCGCTTTCGTTTGAAGCTAGGAAGTAATAGTCCACCATGGCAGAGCCTCGCATTACCGCAGTAAGGCTAAACTACTGAGAGGTCGCCCTGTATCTCAGAGGCACCTGGAGACACCTGTTTAAGGCGGATGTCATTCACTCATCACACGGTATGCATCACCTGAGTTAAGTCTTGTGTTTATCTTAGCTTCGGATCCGTTCCATACTTAGCAAAAGAGTTGCCGATAAATAGCAACTCTAGCGCATGTTCCAAAAGATCCTACTGGGCCAACCACGATAACGACGTGTGAACACAGCGGTTGGGATTAAGAAAAGCACTTTTTATTATAAAGAGATAAACGGGGCTTATATGCAGATCAGCGTACTTGGGAATATTGGCTGTGATATGTAAGTCCTTCCACTGAGATAAAGCCTTAGGATGAATTGGAGGCCAAGGCTGCTCTACCATTTTAATAACATTTTTCTTGTTCTTCCTCCTTAGAAAAATGTATGGATATGGGTAACAGCTTATGTAGTAACATGTTATGCCTATTAAAAAAAGCAGCAATATTAAATATATAAGGATATGGATCTATATGGCCATTGACTCATCTTCCAATAATGGATCTTCTAATGTATTTGAATTTTGACCATTAACCTTTGTAGTTAGGTGTTCAATTTCTTATAGGTTTAAGTTGATATTTTATTTTCTTAGGTTGTTATGGAAATATAAAACATTTAACTTAAGTAGTTCAATTACTACGACTGCAAGATGTCTTTATTTTCACCAACAATTTTTTCTTCAATAATTAAAAATTGGCAGTTATTTTCAATAGTGACTAAATAGCTTTTAGGGACTAACTGGTGATGCTTTTTAGTGAAACAAGTTTCCATTAGATTGTTTTTTTCTGGAATTATTAGCAGAATGTGATTTGGGATAATTTGATTTGTGTCGTCGATTTATGTGGACGAAATAGTACTACAGTTCGTTGGCTTGTTTTTCTTAATGATGTCAACAACACAATTTTCATCTAATTGGAGGTTGTTTTGACACTACTGGACAGCTTCTACTTTCGCGTGGTTCTTCTTGAAATTGATACATACATTTCATTTTCATTTAGAACAAGGTATGGGTTTTTAGGAGGAATTTTATTTTTATAATCAATGGAATAGGATATAAAAAATGCGTTTTAAGTTTAATTGGCGATATTGTTGGAAAATGAATTAAAAAATACTAATTTTATCTGTTTTATAACATAATTAAATTTCAAGAAATCAATAATAGCTACGCTATCTTTAAATTGTACTATCTGAGCTTTAGGATAAGAAAAATTGATTTTCTTTAACAATAATTATAAATTATCTGGGGTAAGAATGTTGGATATATTTTATCAAAATTTGCACAAGTTATAGCATTAATAATTTAATTTAAGTGGTTTGAAATTAGTTAAGAAATAATAATAAGATTTAAAGCAATAACTTCATTAATTCTTTCTGAAAATTGATTAAGAAATACTTTTATTTATATTATTCATAATCTCTTTGCCAAAGTAATCTGCTTTTATATTTTTTCTGAAAAGTAGATGATCATTTTTATTAAGATGATCTAAAATTAAATTTATTCGTTTGCCATCATCGGCATCTAGGTTCCAAACACCCATTTTGATATTTTACCACCTAGGTTTACGGTATTATTTTGCGTTGGGTATAGTAGGATAAACTATTTGTAAAGAGGATCAATATAATTAATTAAAGTATTTGCTTGTTTGATAAGATTTATAGTATGATTTTCAAGATTGTGCTGACACAATAAAATTTAATTGTGATTTTAAATTATCTCTTAAATGCATAAGTTCAGTTAAGTTTAAACATGTAATAAAAGTATGCTTATTTAATATTATACGTGTAAGCTGTAAATTTACGGGTAATATTGGGTTGGTAAGCTTTTAAATATAAGCACTAACGCTTAGGAATAAAAATAAAGGAAAAAGTATGAGAGAAAATCTCATCTGAAACAAAAATAAAAATAATGTTTTCTGCTACTTTAAGATTATGTTTAGAGTATTTTTACTTTATTTTTTGTTTGTGTTACATGATTTATTTTCGTAAATCTTGGGGCTAATTTATCTCTGGTCTCTTTTTTATGGTGTACATTATCATTTTATGAAATATTACTATTGGTATTTACGTTCAGCATTTGGTTTCTAGTTTTGCTGTTTTTTTATTAACATTCCCGTTAAGTTCATCATATTTTTCTCGGAGTTTTTTATGATTTTGGATATATTTAGAGACTAAATGTTTTTTTCAATATTAAATGGGTCTTAAGTATTAAAATGGACAGATATATATATATTAATATATATATATATATATATATATATATATATATATATATATATATATATATATATATATATATATTACAATAGAAAAGGTAATTATGTAAATTCCTATTGCACTTAATTTATTTGTTTGTGGGGCAACAATAATAAAAAAAAATAAACTATTTAATTTTTCTTTTTATCAATGGTGATGCCTTTTTTGCCCTGATTACCCTGACTGTAGAGATTCTTTCCTCAGGTGAGTTCAGATTTACTGTTTGTAGAGCCTGCTAACTTATATGAATAAAAGACTGTTGATTTGTTTTATAATTTATTTTAAATGCTAATTAAAATTGAAATAAACATTAACAATATGAGAATTTAATCAGAATAACACTTTTAGATCTTCCTATATATATCAAATCACTGAGCAAATTTTATTATAAAAAACATTGTTTTATGCAATTCTTTCTCGGTTAAGATGTTGTAATAATATTTGTTTTTTAATCGAAATCAAATTTTTCAAATATGAATGTTGTTTATTTGAAGTCAAGTTCAATGTTATTAAATAATTCTTATTAATAAAATTATATTAATGCACTATTATTATTACAACAGCTTTTTTATTTTGGTCCTTGGTTATAAAAATAAAATTCTACTATTTATATATAAAAAACTTCAATTCGTTTGATTTAATTACGGACCTGTTCTTTACTCCTATCGGTAAAATGTATTACTAGCTAATTTCCTGTCACTACTAAACAAATATCGTACCTTGTTTCTGCTACAGTTTTATTTAAGAGAACGTATTCTCTTATAAAAAAGGATATAAATGGTGTTTCTTCTTAATGGAAAACTAATTCAAATGTGGTTGCTGCAATATGTACGGCTGGACAAACCTTTGCTGCCGCCCGATGACAATGCCAATTTCTCTTTCTTTGTTTATGCTTGGTCGTCAATTGGATTGGATTTTATCTTATTCGTCCTCGTTCCCAGGTAAATCACTTTATTTTTATTATATTTTTCGTTTATATTTAGTTTGCTTAACTTTTCAAATCTTTTTCAATACTTAAAACTTTTATAATTAAAATATAACCTCCAAAATTAATGCACCAGGTACCCTTCTTGAAGAAGCTTTCTATTGTTTTTTGGACCTGGAGAACCGTGGCTTTCTTTAGCAACTGATTTTCAAAAAAGCCCTGTTTCTCGAGCGTCATTGGTATTTATAACCTCGGGAAACAATTGAAAAAATTCTAGAAAATTATGTCTATTTTTGGCTTGACGTTTTTTTTTTCATTTGTCTCTTTCAAAATATTTAAAATATGAAATTTTCACTTTGGATAGAATTTTCTCTTTTATGAATTTACCTGAGCTAACGAGACCTTTTGTATTAATTAGGAAATTTAATGCCCTTTTGAATAAGCTAGATTAATGGTTACTTTATTTTCCCCTTGTCATATTTATTTCAACATAAACAAACGCATGTCATGAAAATTCATATAAAAATTTTCATATTTTTTTCTTTTTTGAATAAGTTTTCCACTTTTAAGACTTAAAACTATTAAAAATACCTACATCTAATTATTCTACATTTATTAAACCTAATTACTACTCTTAATTTGCTAAATTCGTTCATAAATTTCTATTTTATTGTCCTGTCATTGTCCTCGTTTTAAATATGTTCACTTTAATTTATATTTTTGAGATTACTTTAGTGTTTCTCTCACATAACTTTATAAAATCGGAAAGAAAGGGTTTTTTCCTTTCTTTTCCTACCTAGTTTATTTAGTTTTGATTTTCCACTCATTTAATATTTCATAAATTTTCACTGTCTGTCATTTCACTGTTTTTAAAACGGGGTTTTCACTCTTTGTTTATTTATTTCGATCATTTAAACACTTATTATATTTAGCCTACGTCTAATTCTATCTAATTATAACTATCTTACTTACTAAAATCTAGCAATAGTATAAAAATTGATCATATTTTGCTTTACTCGCATTATGGCTATCTTGGTATGTCGTTTTTGTCCCATATAATTGCAACTCTCTGTATGTTTTGATATGTTTCATTATAATATGTTACTTTAGATAGTATTACACCCTTTTTTTATATTTTGGGCTTCCTTGCCGTCTTTAGGACCTAGATATTATTCAAGGTCATTGACCTCCGTTACTCTTCGAGACCAATTTTGCTATTTTTCAATATCTTATTGTTTCATGGTGTTTAACGTGACTAATTTAGCTATTTTATACTCTTGTTATGTTTGGCTGCTGGATTTTGACTATTTTTCTTTACATTTTGACCTATTTTAACCCCTAAATTTATGCATTTTTCTACTTCTCCCCTTTGTTGTGCCTTTGATTCGAAAATTCTTAATGAAAATTTATTGACATGTTTATATTTATACAAATTCCCCCTACTTGAATAAATTTTTTATTTTTAAATTTTTAATTTACAAGAAAAAATTTATGAAAGTGTATTATTATTTTGTCCACTCTATATAACATATTTAATCATAAATAAATTCGTATAAATCGTTAATGTGGAAAATGCCTCTTTCCTTTCCTGTTTCTAAATCGGCTATTTGATAACTATTGACTCCTTTTTCAGTCAAAATTATATATGGGCCATTAAATAGTTGTAGAAAACGGGCATACATCCCTTTCCGCTTATCCGTCACTCTCAAATTTCGTAAAAGGACTAGATCTCCCTTTTTAAAACGTGTTCTTTTTCTGATTTTCCTTTTTTCCTTCTCCATATATAGTCTAGCTCGTTTTTTGATGTTTTTATTTATTCTATCTATTACTTCTTGGTAGTTCTTTGCCTTGCTTTGAAGGCTGGTATATTTCTTACACTCTTCTTTTAACGGAATCAACCAAAAACTATGTTTTAAGTCTATTTTCGTAAATATCGTTGTCTTTGTTATTTGTCCTAAAATTGCATCTATAGGCATGGGGGCTTCATATTGGGGTACTGTATATTTATTGATAATCCTGGCGTCTAAACATATTCTAATTTCATCGTTCTTTTTAGGTACTACTACTACTGGATTTATGCACATGGTGTCTGCTCTTTCAATAATGCCGTTGCTGATCATATCGTTTATTTCCTCGTTTACTCTTTGGCAGTGCCGATATGGGATAGGGTAAGTTTTTGCTTTAAATTTTTCGATATTGTTTACTGTAAATTCGTGTATATACTGGTTAGTTATTCTATTCTCTTCGTTGATTAAATTACAATGCTCGTTTAATAAGTCGTTCATAAAATTTTTATATTCTTCAGGACATTTGCTGTTGTTTAATTGCTCGTTTATAATTTTATCAGTGTCATCTTCCTTATTCACCCATTTACATTCACTTATATTCACTCCTTCGCATTCATACTTTTCGTTTCGTTTGAGTGTCCATCCCGGATTCACTCCTTCATAATAATCACGTGTCCTCTTTGGATTCACGCTATTTACAATGATTGGCCTCTTTGGGTCCACATCATTAACTTCCTGTAGCCTCTTAGGGTCTACTAAAATAATATTTGACCTGTTTGGGTCTAAAATACCTTCATCGTCGTTTATACCTTTTTGTGAATTCAATAGCGAATAATTACTTACTGTCGTTTTCATTTTATCTATACCCTTATTGCTAATAAAATCTACAGCATGTCCTTGCAAATATAATTTATTTTCTTCGTACATTATTTTGGCATTATATTTATATAATATATCATTCCCTATCAGCATATCGCAATGGAGTCCCTTCATCACTAAACAATTTATGTTGAAATCTTTTCCACTTATATTTAAAATAATATTACACATCTGATCAATTTCGCCAAGTTTTTTGTTGTTCGCCCCAAGTATTGTAATTTTCGGGATTTTGTTTATAACAATATTTTCTTTATTTACAATTTCGTTTAATTTTTCTTGCTTAATTATTGACCCTTCCGAACCACTATCAATTAATATCTTAATAACATTTTCATTTAATTTTGCATCTATTTGTATTAATTCGCCTTCGTCGTCGTTTTCTTTTGAATTATCTTCTAATGTAATTAATTGCCTGGGATGTTCATATAACGGTCTTGTACTATTCTTGATAAAATTAGTTCGGAGGGTTTTTACATAAAATTTTGATTGTTGTTTTGTCCTTGATTTTGGTTTCTCGTATTTCGTGGTAGATTCTCTTGCCCGTTGGTTTGCTCTTCAAATCTGTCTTCGTTATGTCGTGGTAAACTACGGTTTCTCCTATTTTTATTATGTAAATTTCTTTGATTCTTGTTAATTTGTTCGTCGCTCCTACTAATACGGATATTGTTTACATTCCGGTTTCTATAATTTTCGTTTCGTTCCGTCATTCGTCTTGTATTTCCTGAATAATTATTTACATTGTCGTTCATCCTATTTCTGTTGTTAAAATTTCCTAAATTCCTGGTGCTATATTCCTGGTTCGTGTAATAGTTGTTTGTCCGATTTCTATTTTGCTGGTTCTCCCTATTTTCTTGTGGAATGTTGTGATTACTAAAGTTTCTATTGCTGTTTTGATTCGTATTATTGTTATTGTTAAATCTTGTCCTGTCGTAATTATTATTCCGTCCATATGTGCTATTGTTTGTCGTATTTCCCCTTTGTATCCTTTGTCAAAAATTGTAGAAATTGGCTCATGGTCTTTATGTTTTGTAGCGTGATAGTCTGTACCACCTCTGGTGTAAAATGTCTGGCAATGGTGAGTACAATATCCTCTTCCCTTATTTTTGGCTCTAAATAATTAGCCACTGTGCTCAATTTCATGGCGTAATGTACCATGTCAGATCGGGTATTACTATGGTATTTGCCAAAATGCAATTTTTCTCTATATTGCGACTGTTGCGTTTCTCCCCAATAAAATTCTAAAAACATTGCCTCAAACTCCTCAAAAGTGTTGAAGCTGTTTTCAACATTTGCATACCATATGCTGGCACCTTCTGCTAAGTTAACCCTTATCATATCTTTTATATCCATGAAACTCCTAATTCCCCTTATCTTGTTCTTTAATGATATTATAAATGCTTTCGGATGTATTATATTGATGTTTCCCGTGAATTTTATTCCCAAATCTGCACTATAATTGGTTCGAATGATTTCCTGATTTGTCGTACGGTTTTCTATTTCTCGTATTTGCTCGTCCAGTCGATCATTTATTTGTCTTTTCATTCTATCTGCTGTATTGGTGATTTTTTCTTTTATGGTGCTATCGTAATTATGGATCACTTCTTCCCATCTTTTGTGAATTGTCTTGACTTTTTCATTGTTTTCATTGATATTCACCTCTATCTGTTCCAATTTGTTGTCTAGTTTATTTTCCATATTGTACAAATAGTTATCAGTTGTGGCCCTTTCGTTTTTAATTATGTGTAGTATGTCTTGTTTGTTTCCGTCCACTTTTTCATATATTTGTGCTGTTATTTCCAATATCTTCTGGTCAAAATTTTCCTGTACCTTTTCTATTCTTTTATGGGTCTGTTCGATATTTTTATCCATCTTGTCCATTCTTGTGTTTAAATCCTTTAAATCTGTCTTTAAATTTTTCTCAGTACTTTCGATTCTCTTGGTTAAATTTTCATTTATTTTCTGTTCTGTATTTTCGATTTTATGTTTCAGGTCCTGTGCGTTGGCCTGCATATTGGCACTCAACTGTTGAAGCATTTGCAAGATTGCTGCATTCGGATCCGGAACTTGTACACTGGTGCCGGGAATTACCACTTCCGAAATAATATGTACGTTTTCCTTTATTGGCTGTTCATCGCCGGGGCTCTGATCTTCCCCTCTGCTTCCTCTTAGAACTTCTTGAGAGTCGGTTAACTCGGATTGAGATGAATATAGTTCCTCATCCTCTACGTTGGGAATTTGCCTTTTTGGAATGGCCTTTCCGGACCTCAAATATGTTTTTTCAGCCATTTTATAATAATATGTTTAGTTTAATTTAAAATTTATTTATATTTATATTTGATGTTAGTAATATGATAAATGTAACCAATCTTCCTTTCAAGTAAAGAAGATTAAAGTTTTTATTATTTGGTTAGTACTGAATATATAACTATATAGATGGATAATAATAACACACAATTGTTTTTATTTTATTATTACAATAAATATTTATTGCTACTCAACACGACAATACCTCTGTTGCAAATTGAAGACTATACCTTTGTTATGATCAACTTTTATGCTGTACACTAACTTACCTATTTTATGATACACCCTGTATAATAAATGATGTACAATTGCTATATATTTTATTTTAACCTACAATTCATATAAGCTTCGCTCTTTTTAAGATCAACTCCCCTTTTAAAATTTTATTATAATCACATTCACCATTTAATCAAGAATTAAAAAAATTAATTTTCCAAATCATGCAAATTTTATTTTTACAATTTTATTATAATCACATTCACCATTTAATCAAGAATGTTTTAAAAAATAATTTTTCCAAATCATGCAAATTTTATTTATTTATTTATTTATTGCCTGTTTATTTATTTATTGCCTATTTATTTATTTATTGCCTATTTATTTATTTATTGCCCCACGTTGGGCGCCATTTACAATAGAAAAGGTAATTTTGTAAATTCCTATTGCACTTAATTTATTTGTTTGTGGGGCAACAATAATAAAAAAAAATAAACTATTTAATTTTTCTTTTTATCAATGGTGATGCCTTTTTTGCCCTGATTACCCTGACTGTAGAGATTCTTTCCTCAGGTGAGTTCAGATTTACTGTTTGTAGAGCCTGCTAACTTATATGAATAAAAGACTGTTGATTTGTTTTATAATTTATTTTAAATGCTAATTAAAATTGAAATAAACATTAACAATATGAGAATTTAATCAGAATAACACTTTTAGATCTTCCTATATATATCAAATCACTGAGCAAATTTTATTATAAAAACATTGTTTTATGCAATTCTTTCTCGGTTAAGATGTTGTAATAATATTTGTTTTTTAATCGAAATCAAATTTTCAAATATGAATGTTGTTTATTTGAAGTCAAGTTCAATGTTATTAAATAATTCTTATTAATAAAATTATATTAATACACTATTATTATTACAACAGCTTTTTTATTTTGGTCCTTGGTTATAAAAATAAAATTCTACTATTTATATATAAAAAACTTCAATTCGTTTGATTTAATTACGGACCTGTTCTTTACTCCTATCGGTAAAATGTATTACTAGCTAATTTCCTGTCACTACTAAACAAATATCGTACCTTGTTTCTGCTACAGTTTTATTTAAGAGAACGTATTCTCTTATAAAAAGGATATAAATGGTGTTTCTTCTTAATGGAAAACTAATTCAAATGTGGTTGCTGCAATATGTACGGCTGGACAAACCTTTGCTGCCGCCCGATGACAATGCCAATTTCTCTTTCTTTGTTTATGCTTGGTCGTCAATTGGATTGGATTTTATCTTATTCGTCCTCGTTCCCAGGTAAATCACTTTATTTTTATTATATTTTCGTTTATATTTAGTTTGCTTAACTTTTCAAATCTTTTTCAATACTTAAAACTTTTATAATTAAAATATAACCTCCAAAATTAATGCACCAGGTACCCTTCTTGAAGAAGCTTTCTATTGTTTTTGGACCTGGAGAACCGTGGCTTTCTTTAGCAACTGATTTTCAAAAAAGCCCTGTTTCTCGAGCGTCATTGGTATTTATAACCTCGGGAAACAATTGAAAAATTCTAGAAAATTATGTCTATTTTTGGCTTGACGTTTTTTCATTTGTCTCTTTCAAAATATTTAAAATATGAAATTTTCACTTTGGATAGAATTTTCTCTTTTATGAATTTACCTGAGCTAACGAGACCTTTTGTATTAATTAGGAAATTTAATGCCCTTTTGAATAAGCTAGATTAATGGTTACTTTATTTTCCCCTTGTCATATTTATTTCAACATAAACAAACGCATGTCATGAAAATTCATATAAAAATTTTCATATTTTTTCTTTTTGAATAAGTTTTCCACTTTTAAGACTTAAAACTATTAAAAATACCTACATCTAATTATTCTACATTTATTAAACCTAATTACTACTCTTAATTTGCTAAATTCGTTCATAAATTTCTATTTTATTGTCCTGTCATTGTCCTCGTTTTAAATATGTTCACTTTAATTTATATTTTTGAGATTACTTTAGTGTTTCTCTCACATAACTTTATAAAATCGGAAAGAAAGGGTTTTTTCCTTTCTTTTCCTACCTAGTTTATTTAGTTTTGATTTTCCACTCATTTAATATTTCATAAATTTTCACTGTCTGTCATTTCACTGTTTTTAAAACGGGGTTTTCACTCTTTGTTTATTTATTTCGATCATTTAAACACTTATTATATTTAGCCTACGTCTAATTCTATCTAATTATAACTATCTTACTTACTAAAATCTAGCAATAGTATAAAAATTGATCATATTTTGCTTTACTCGCATTATGGCTATCTTGGTATGTCGTTTTTGTCCCATATAATTGCAACTCTCTGTATGTTTTGATATGTTTCATTATAATATGTTACTTTAGATAGTATTACACCCTTTTTTTATATTTTGGGCTCCTTGCCGTCTTTAGGACCTAGATATTATTCAAGGTCATTGACCTCCGTTACTCTTCGAGACCAATTTTGCTATTTTTCAATATCTTATTGTTTCATGGTGTTTAACGTGACTAATTTAGCTATTTTATACTCTTGTTATGTTTGGCTGCTGGATTTTGACTATTTTTCTTTACATTTTGACCTATTTTAACCCCTAAATTTATGCATTTTCTACTTCTCCCCTTTGTTGTGCCTTTGATTCGAAAATTCTTAATGAAAATTTATTGACATGTTTATATTTATATATATATATATATATATATATATATATATATATATATATATATATATATATATATATATATATATTTATACATTTCAAATGGTGTATGATTCGTTGCAAGAGTGTACATAATTATCATAATGTATTAATGCATATTTTATAAGATTGCTCAATGATTATTCGTCATTTTGTAGAGTTTTTATTTTGACTTGTTCTAGAAAAGTTAATGAAATCTTTTCATATAACTATTGGAATTTGGATTCTTAGGAGCAGTATAATGAATTTCTATTTTATGTAGTATGCAGAAGTCAGTAAAATTATTATTACCAAATTCAACCTCATTATCACAAATTATCATTTATTCCTGGAATGTGGTATATCTGAGAAAATTTAGAAAAAGTATCTATTATAGTAAAAAATATATTGGAATTGGTTGAAATTTAAATTCATTTGGTCTTAGTTTATATTTTGATTTCGGACAAATTATACAGTTATTAATATAATTCGTAACATCTTTGGTCATGGTTAGTTTTAAGGGATTCTAGAGTAGTTGTAATACCACGATGACGCGGTATTGACGTGGTGATAATTCATTTTCTCTTGTTGTTCATTCTAATTAATTACATCTGCTAATTTAAAACAAATGTATAATTTTGATTCTATTCTCTATCTTTTTTTTTTTTATTTCTTTACCAAAATATTCTTCATCTTCTTTATTCTTTCAAATCTTCATCATTTGTTTTCTCATTAGGTTAATAAAATATCGTCAGAATTGTCGGAACTGGGAATGCGTCAGATATTTTAATTATCATCTCCTCTCCTTCTACAAGTCTGTATAACCCCGAGACTGGTTGGTTGATATATTCCTGTGGGCCCATTTTCGGTGTCCCAAATAATGCCTCGTCTTTTTTTGATTCAACGCTTCATTCACACAGTATATGGTAGGCTGTTTCTTTCCCCTCGTCGCACATTCTGCAACTGGGGTCCCAGTTGTATGAACCTAACTTATGTAGGTGTCCTCTTGGGTTATCGTGCCCTGTTAGCAACCCTAATGTTATGCGAAAGTCTTTTTCTACTTTGTCTAAGTAGTTCTTTCTTTGTTCTATTGGATGTGCTCCTTATGAAGCTTTTTTCCATGTCCTATTTTACCGAGGTTTCCCCAGTATTCCTTGTGTTTGTTTCGGATCCATTCCCTGGTTTGCCCTCCTGCTGTAGTTTTGGTCACTCCAAGGGCAGGTTCTGGTCCAAAATATGGTGTGGATGATCCATGCCTCGTTTAACTTACCCCTTTTTCGTTGCCTTCTATTCCTGAATGTCCTGGTACCCACGGGAGAGTTACCTGTTGCGTTCTCCCAGGACTTCTAGCCCCTTTGGCATTCCCATGTCAGCCTAGACGTTACCTTGGGGTTTGTTAGTGCCCCCAGTGAAACGGCTGTCTGTTATTAAGCAGATCCGCTTGTTATCATAAGCCCTCCTTTATTTTCTTTTGCACGTGCAGTAAAGCATATATTTCTGTTTAAAATAAATAACTGTGTGTTCCTAATGGAATGAATAATTGTGAATTCCTCATTTCACTTACACGCCCGCTCCAGTTTCTTGCTCGGTTTTGGAACCATCGGTATACCAAATGATGTCTCCAACCGTGCCGGGAGATCGGGTTGCTGCCACTTACTTCGATCTGGAATTTTTACCTTGAAGTTTTGTTAAATGAGTATTAAGATGTTGCCGCCAACTGACTTTTATGTTGTTGTGTCTCAAACTGGCTTGGTGTTGTTTCAATTGCTTCTGTTATAGCTAAGCAAGCAAGCTCTGTACTTGGCCTGTTCTGTAGCAGTTCTTTGTCGCATTTTTGTCCACCATACCAGTGATGCATATGTCATCGTAGGCCTTACCACCATGGTGTATACCCAATAGACTATGTTTGGTTTAAGGCTCCATGCTCCCATGAGCGCGTCTGATTAACATAAGAGTCATCTCCGCTTTCTTTCTTGTTTTCTGAAGATGATGTTTTCAGGTGAGTTTAGAGTCTGTTATGACACCTAAATATTTCCCCTTTCCCACAATCTTGATTGTTTCACCTCGTAGGTTAAGGGGTCCAAAGCTCTCTAGATTTCTCCTTTTGGTAAAGGCAACTATGGCTGTTTTAAAAAGGGTTTATGTCTAGTCCCTCCTTTCTCGTCAATCTGGTAACTGCTTTTTAGGGCCTATTGCTTTTTTATCCCTAACAGTGTTGTTAAATTTTTCTTGGACCATAATGACAGATCGTCTGCGTTTTCTCAATGTTTAGTGTCCTTCTAGTTAAGTAGGTCGTCCATGACAAGGTTCCATACCAGTGGGAACAGAACCCCCCCCTTGTGGACATCCTTGCTTAACCCAAAGCAATTGTTTGTTCAAGTAACATTTTTGCGTTGGCTTACATGAATCATTCATGTAAGCCAGCTAGACTTAACGTAAAAATCAACTAAATTGGCGTAAATCACCCAGTAATGGATTAAAGGCGTTTCAATTTTTGCATTAAATTTTTTTCTTGTGATTGGGTGTGTTATTTCGTGTTTTAAAGTAATTAGTGAGATTAGAGATTACTCTGCATTTTTTTTATTTTTTTTTTTGGTGCGGACTATTTGACTTTTTTTTTATTTCATAATTTATTTTATTTTGGACTAAGTTTTTATTTTTTTTGGGTTTTTAAGAAAAACCACTAGAATAAATATTTTTTTAGAGTATAAATCACAGTGATTACTGTATTTCCCCGTTCGGAAAAACTTGAAACCCACTTCAGAGCTGGGATGAGTCGGAGGTAAGAAAATATAACCTAATATATATTTCTTGAAAAATGATGCTATCAGAATAGTAGTAGCATAAGGTAAAATAACTCGTTTTAATAGTATCATAATCTAAAAATACATCCTAAAATGTGCCAAATATTTTAAGATTTAAATATATTTATGAATGTATTTTTTAGGATCCCAAAGTGGCAGTTGCTGACAATATAAGAAACAAAATATAAAATTTGTAAGTAACTTAAGCAATGGAAAAACCGAATGTGCAACGCATGAGAAGAAAATTTTTAAAAAGGGTTTTTTGGAAAATAAAGATTTAGTAGAAAATAAAAATCTTTGGGTGTTTTTCGATGAAACCTGGATCTTCTTGAACAGCTCTTTCCGCAGGTCTTGGCAGGATGATGATGTATATTCAGGAAGTTTAAAGGTGTATGGAAGCCCAATACTGTAGAACAAAATTGTCCAGGCGTGCAGGGCAGCGGAAATCGGGGGGTTGGCCCGTGGAGTTTCACCATTGAATAGTAGGTCAGAGCCGAACTTCCATAATTCTTTGTTACCATCTATAAAGTTGACATCATCAAATGTCAAATTCAAGCATTCACTGTTTTTTATTATTTTTTTTAAAAATTGTTGGTTATTAAACGATATTACCATGAACATTTAAAATTATTGTGTAATATTGGATTTTATATCATCTGATATAATATTGAAAGAATAGTGGGGCCCCCTTTACAGCCTTCTATTTAAATGGTCGATATTTTGGGAGTTTTGTATTTTTACCAAAAAACTTAGTAAATAAATAAAAACGATTTTTTAAAAATAAATTTCAAACATTGTATGATAGTTTCATGTACTTATCACCAATTTTGTGATAAAAAAAGGGCAAGATAGTGTAAATGAGTTTAATCTTATCCTAAGATTGTGGTTGTAAATTAAAAATTGAAAATTTTTATAACTGCTTTTTAGGCATATACTTTTTAAATAATAACAAACATTTATGAGACAGAATAACAGTCGTTAATAATTTCTTTGGAAGGGTTAGAACTGTTCAGTTATCACTTGAAAACGGTTGGAGATACATCACTAACCGAAACGTTGTGTAACAATTAACAAATAAAGACAATGGGAAATCCCAAAACTTTAGTGTTATTGAAAGTCGTTAATAATGTTTAGTAACCTTTGGTACCTAGGTATCCATTGTAACAGTAACCGTTAAATATTAGCTTTTGTCTACAGTATGTCGAGCTTAAAAAGTTGATAATGTAAGTTTAGAAACCAAAAATCTAATTTCTTTTTAAGCAAATACAGAAAAAGCAATAAGAAACTTTAACATAAAATTATACTTTCTTTTATTCAATTAGAGGAACCTGTATAAATTAAAATTTTCCTGGTCTGCCCAGTAATTAATAATTTTGATCCTTTAAAAGAATGTACTAAATTATTAAATGAAATAAAAGTACCTAAATGTTAACCTTATTTCTTTTTAATAATCCACAGAAATACACAAACATTGTGGAAATCAACTAAAAGATAGTTAAGATTGCCTTACTTTCCTCACTGCTATTTCCTATGAAATTTTCATTTTCTATAATTCATAATTGATATATTATTATTTATTTTTTTAAAACGTTATCCATAAAACACCTAATTTAAATATAGGAAATACTTACCTAAAGTAAAAATGCCGGGTATGTTACATACATAGACAAAACCATACAACCTCTAGTCATTTTGTTACGATTTTTTAAGTAACAAACAATAAACACAAAATTATAGTCACAATTTAATCAACACTAATCACTAAAATAAGAAGGTTTTTATCAATAAAAAACTTTGCAACCACAAAATATAATCACAAAAGCAAAACAATCGAAACTAATACGGTCTCATAAAAGTATAATGTGTTCCTAACTACGCACTGACTTATCAGTGTGTAAGTAGGCAACACAAAATTTCGTGGAATTTCGTTATTGCGCAAAATCGGCGGGGCCAACTTTGACAGTTATTTTACACTGGGCTGGACATTTTTTTTCGAATGGGCCATAGCTTGGGCTTCCACACACCTTTAAACTTCCTTGTGTATATTTCAGTGGAAAGGGTATGACTAATTATCAACTAGAAAAAAAGACTTTCCTACATTTAAGAAAAAAGTAAAGCGCCCATTTTTTTTTTTAAATTTACAGGTAAACACCTTTACAATCCTCTAATAAAATTTTTTTTAAATTATAAATTATTATAGTTTTACAAAAAACTTCTTCTTGCACACCGACAAGCTGTAGAAGACCTTTTTTCTTTTTTATGAATATTTTCACGGCTTCTGCTCCGAAGCATTAGCTGTCGTCCTTCTTTTGCATATCCTAATTGGGAATTAAAAGTCTACTCAGATGCATTCCTTTATTGTTCACCTCACATTTCCCACTTTTCCGTACCTTCATCTCTAGAGTTTCGAAACTACGAAATTTAAATATATTTAAGTCCCTTATCAGTAATTTACTTCTGACTTCACTCTAGACACTCGTAGAATGTGAACACTCTTCAAGCATAAGGGGATCCTGAAAAAATAAATATATGCCAGATTCGGTAGAAACCTCAGTTAGGGTCTCTTTCATACATAGGACATATGAATAAACCTGTAGCTCTTAGACAACATTAAACCACAGACCAAACAAGCTGCAAACTGCTGAATTTTTATGAAAAGTATATTTAATTAAATCACATTGAAATTTTTATATTTTCCTCAGATACATTATTCCATGCTGGTTCCGAAAAGGATTTATTGATGGTGCAGTAGAATTTTAAATTAAAAACAAAACAAAGGGGATTACCATGGCGAGATGAATGCTGAAAATTTTGAGTCGGTAGATGATCTACTACCTAATTTGAAAAGGCCTTCATTAGTCATTTTAGATAATGCCAGCTACCATAGTAGGTTGTTAATAAACTGGCCAAATAGTGACTGGAAAAAAAAAATTGCAAATGGTTAAGGACCTAATATTCCTTTTGCAAAATCGACGACAAAATAGATTTTGTGGTGCTTGATTTAGCGCCTATCAAGCCTCCCAAATCTTATATCGTTGATGTTCTTTTTCAAGGCTGGTCATCAGTGCTCGCTTGCCGCCATATCAATGCGAATTTAAGTATTATATATATATATATATATATATATATATATATATATATATATATATATATATATATATATATATATATATATATATATATATATATATATATATATATATATATATATATATATATATATGTCCAAGCTCATTTTTAGATTGGCAATGCGAATATTCCTTCATATTAGTAAATTTTTTTTTCAGATTTAAGTTGGCGGGTATAAGAATTTTAGTCAGGACTGTACTGAGGAAGGGATTTCAAAATTTTATTATCTTAAAAAAATTTGTTGTTAGATTAAAATAACTAAATTTATCAGTATTATTTCTTGCTATTCATATATTTGCATAATTTTGAAAGCTTGATGTTTGGCCATAATATTTTATTTAAAAATTATCATTATCGCCTATAAGTGCAGATTAATAGTTATTTATTAAGTTTTGTTATCTAGAAATAGTTTACACTATTTGTACACCCTTAGTCCCAAAATACCCAATAAGAGCGCTTAGGTAAGTAAAAAAATGTAAAATAGTGTACACTA
This sequence comes from Listronotus oregonensis, assembly GCA_019359885.1. Taxonomy (NCBI): domain Eukaryota; kingdom Metazoa; phylum Arthropoda; class Insecta; order Coleoptera; family Curculionidae; genus Listronotus; species Listronotus oregonensis. The sequence continues at coordinate 11,390 of JAHBCN010004134.1, read as the reverse complement.
TTTCTGAATAACAAACAGACCTGTTATGTTTTGTTATATTTGCAGGAAAACTCTTTACAGTTGAATTGAAATATCCTATTTATCTCACTATAAGGAATGGTTCGATATCTCTTATTATGCAATTTTAGTATTTTTAAAGATGCCTAAAGATAAGTCGATTTATTTCATCTATATAACTTCTTTAGCTGCTTCCTATAATAAATATTAAAATAAATAAAACAAAAACGTAAAATTATTTATTTATTCAGAGTATCATTAACACAATAAAAATTCTTATGTTTTATAAAATAAAAATTATCAAAAAAAATTTGAAAGGTCGTGTTTAAGGCTTTAGGGTGGCAGAGTCCATCAAGGGTTTTTTATAAAATATGTATGAAATGACAAAAAAAAAAAATGTATAATCTGCACGCAGCAGATACTAGTCTAGACCCTTTTAAGATAAGAAAGCGGAAAAAGTGGGGGTTTGGCGTTTTAGCAGCTGAACTTAATGGATGCTTGTGAGTCCAAGCTTTTTTGGGAACTACTGTGGCCATTGATGCAATGTTTTAAATGAAATAGTCATTTATTATTTTTTTTTTGATTAAAAGCAGTAAGGTAGTTTAATAAAGAAAAGAAAAAAAGTAAAAAAAAGAAACTTGTAAATGTTTTTATTACCATTTATTATTAATATATAAAAGGGGTCCCATAAAATAGGGAATAAATTTAGGGGGCTTATATATATAAAAATATATATATATATATATATATATATATATATATATATATATATATATATATATATATATATATATATATATATATATATATATATATATATATTGGCATTTAACTTTTTCCCCAAACAAAATTTTTCTAGGGTCTTTAAAAGAACGACATCAGGCTTTTGGGTTTTTTAAAGTTTTTCCCCCCCTCCGGTTTTCCCCCATTTTCCCTCTGATTAGCCCAGGTTTTTGGGGGTATTCCCAAAGGCGGGCTGCCCATTAAAAGTAAACCAGTCTTCTTGTAGAAAAAGCTCTGTTGCTTTCGAAGCATTACTGGATAAACGCCATCTGGTTGGCGATTTTATGGTTCGAATAGTTTTGCCCAAATTTCCCCAGGCAGTTTCCTGTGTTTCTGGTCTAAACTTTTTTCAGTCTTCCACACATTTGGTTTTTTGACCCCGGGAAAGTGTCCCGAGTAGTTAACCATGGTCTCATTTTCCGTTCTGGGGTTTCTTTTAAGTAAATTTTGTTTGGGTTTTTTTGAAAAAATCTTTGGGCGGTTATGGTTCCTTCGATTTCCTCCCGTCCTTCTCCCAAATCTTTTTACCCCCTAATGCTTTGTTGTATTCGGTAAGAGTCTTCCATGATGTTGCCCTTTTTTTTCTTTTTCTTGCCCCTTTTCAGTTTGGTAGTTCCTGCCACCGGGCCATTTCTAATCTTTTTTTAAGGGGCATTTTTTCCCAAAATAATGGTTCCCTTTTTTTTTACCGCTTATTTTTAGGTCGTGGGTATTGTTTTTTTTCACTTTGTCCCTCCGGGATTCCAGGCGCCTTAAAAGCTTTTCCCGTCCGTTTTTTGAGGGTTGTGATATTTTTTTTCTGTAAGTTCTGTCCCCTTATTATGAAGTTTATGGTTATGATCTGGAACTTACCTCCTTTATACATCCAGTTGAGCTTTTCCAACCTAAGTTGTACTGTGTTATATCAGTACCTTTTTTTGTCTACTATTTACAAAAGTTGGTTTTTGCCACATTTAATATCCCAAAAAGTTTCCATTATAAATTGAATAAAGGCCCTCTTAGGTTTGGTCTGTGTTCCCCCCAAATGAGGGGGGTTTGATGATTAGGATGGCCGGATCCATTTCCTCTGCAGCTTCTCACCAGGTCTCCCATCTTCTTTTTGGGGTAGATCGGTTGCAAAAGGGGGGTTCCGCCGGGAAATTTTCGGATCCCTACCCCCAACCAATTTGAACCCCCGGCCGAAAAGAAATCAGTTAGTGTAGTATTTTATTTTTTTTTATATTATATTTTGGGGACGTCGGATGTTTTACTGTATATAATTCAAATTCAAATTAAATTATTTATTCATGTCAATATACAAATTGTTTAACACGTCAAATTGTTAAAACAATAATCAAAAAAATTATCCTAAAAAAATTAAAAAAAAATATAAAAAACAAACAGTTTTTTAAAAAACAAATTTTTTTCCCAATAACCTGGTCCAGTTTGACACCTTCTAAAAACCCCAAACCCTGGTAAATTTTTTGTTTATCCCCGGTGTCATCCCCTTTTGACCTCCTCATAACTTGTATGGGTTAAAAATTCTTTTTTTAGAAAAACGAAGATTTTCCAGTTTTGTAGGGAAAGGGGGGTTTCCCAAAACCTCCTTCCCCTGACGACAGCCCCCCCAAAAAACCCAAGGCAAGGCCCCTCGAGCCCTTTTTGAAAAACCAAAACTCGGTGTTTTCAGCTACCCCCCGGGGACAAGAATGGGGAAATTGAAAGATGCGAGTGGAACAGAGAGTGAAAACAGGGGGAAAAAGTCCCGGTGAGACCCCCCTTTTTAAAAGGGTTTTCCCAAAAAAAAGGTTTTTTTGTTTTTTTTCCCCCAAAACGTTGTTAATGTGTGAGCCCCATTAACCTTGGGCCCAAGGAAACACCCAAACCCCCAAATCCCCCCACACCCCCATTCAGATCACCCACATCCCTCAATGAAAAAACCCCTGGTTTGTTTTATTTTTTTTAAAAAAAACCCCCCGTTTTGGGGGGGCAAACCATTGTCAGTTCTCCCCCGCCTCTTTGGAACCCTCAAGTACCCCTTCAATATTTTTAAACTGCAAAGGGCCCCCCGTGGTGCCCCGGGAAAAGAGTGCTTAGCCTGTTGTTCTTTTTTGGGGAAGATCATTTTGTAAATTAAAAAAAAAATTTGGGCCCCATTTTGATCCTTGCAAAAATTCCAATTTTAATACACTTTTGGACGAACCCCGTAAACCCCTCACAACCTACCCTTTTCCAAAAAATGTTTTTGAGTTCGACACTTTTTTAACCCCAAAACTTTTCCAAAGTTTCTGCAAGAGGATTTAAAGGGTTAAAAAGGAAAAAAAAGCGTTGTCAAGTGAAAAAAGGCCCGAGCTAAATTGAAACCAAAAAAAAAGACTCAAAAAAGACACACAAGATTTAAAATGCCAAAACTTTTTTTTTACCCTTTTTGGAAAAAAATGACACAAAAAAATTTTTTAAATTTCCCCAAAAAAATTTCCACCCCGTAGTGCCATGCATTTTTAAAAATTTTAAATAATGGGAAGCGGGAAAGTTGGTCGTTTTTGGTTTAAAAACCCCCCTTTCAAAAGGGGGAATTATGGTTTTTAAAAAAACCAAAAGGGGAAAAAATTTTTTTTTTTGATGCAATATTTATAAGCTTAGAAATGGTATTATTATAATTTTTTTTTTTTTTAAATTTAAATTTACATTTAGCCAATGTTGTCACGGCTTTTTTTTTTTTTTAAAAAAAAACCAAAAATTCCCGAACTATATTAAAAGTAATTTTTTGAAAAAAAATTTATTTACTGTATTTACGGGGGTTATATCATTGGTTTTAAAATTTAAAATTTGGGGGATCTTTTTAAATTAGATGCCATTTTTGAAAAGTAAAAAAAAAAGTTTTAAAAGGTTTAAAAATTATTGGGGTGTTTTTGTTGTATTTTTTTTATAAGATGTTCATTGATAATTTTCCCAATTTTCCCCTTTTGGGGTTTTTTAGAATTTTTTATGATGTTGTTTTTCCAATATTTTTGCATTTTTTGGCTATTTTGTATTCCCCTTTTTTAAATTCCCCACATGTCCTCTCAATATTCGATCGATACTGTTTTTTAAGCTGTTCAAAAAAATGTAATTGGTCACGAAAATTCTTTTAAATCATTATTAAACCAATTAAATTCTTTGGATTTTCACATTATTTTTTTTGGGAAAAGCTTTCCCCCAAAAAAGCTTCTTCCAAAGTATTCATAAATTTTTCCCCCAATTTTTCATTCAATTTTCCCCTTCCCAAAAATTTCAAAAATTTAACTTGTCCTTAGTTTTTTTTAAAAAAAAAAAAACAGACCTTTTTGTATTGGTCAAATGTAATTTTTTTTTTCCCTAAAACCCCCCCACTTGATTTAAAAAAAACTACCTTTTTTTCTGTGATCAAAAAGAAACCAAATAAAACTTCAACTAAGTCATGCTGTATTTCAAATCAAAAAAAAAATTATCCCCTTTTTTTCCCCCGATTTTTGGCCCCCAAAAATTGTTTTTTTTTTAAAATTTAATCCCCAAAAATCATGGACCTTAGCTGCATTGGGGGGGCATCAGTGCAAAAATTTTATGTTGAAATCATGCCAAAATAATGGGCCCACCTGTACCAAAAAAAACCCAAAAATTTTCCCCCCAAAGGGGTTTTTAAAAAAGGGGGGTTTTTTTGGGAATGGGCTGATAAAGGAAATAATATTTTTTTTAAATTTTTTAAAAAAATAAACCCCGTTTCAAACCCTTTTTTTAAATTTAAAAATTTTTTTTACAATTTAACATAACATAACATATAAACCCCCAAACCCCAAACCTCTTACCTTTTTTTCATAGACCCAGGGTTCTTGTAGAAGGGCCCCGTCAAATTCCTCATTTCGTTAGCAAGGTTACTGTTGCTGCCCTTTCCCTTTTTTGCAAAGGTTGGCTTTCAGCACCCCCTTTTCCCCCCGGCATCGGGGGGGGCCCCCGGGCGGGAAAGGCCCCCCCCTAACTTGTAGAATGCTCGGGTTTTTTTTCCTTTTTTTAAAAGGGGCCCTTGAGGTCCTTCCGGGGGAAAAAGGGGGATTCCTTTTCCCCCCCTTTTTTCCCCTTTTTTTCTCAGAAAGGGCCATTCTCCCACTCAGGGGGCCCCCGGGGGCTAAATCCCCCGGCGTGGGCTTACTGCCTCTTCTGGTTCCTCTTGCCCCGGGAAAGAACACAAGGACTTTTTCCCCTTTTTTTTTTGGGTTCAACAACTGTCAAATCTGCCCCCCCCAGAGTCCTTCCCCGGGTTTGGGACTTGGGTTTTTGGCCCCGGGGTTTCCTCGTTATGGCAAAATCATCCATAGGGCTCGTCCACTGGGTTTACTTTTGGGGAATTGGATGGGGGGTTTTTATTTCACTGAAAGTGTTGATCCCCTTTTAACCGTTTTTTTTGGATCAGATGCGACTGCCTTTTTAATGACATCGGGATGGCCTTGTCAATGACTGCCATCCTGAGTCCCAAAACAATTCCCGTAAGGTCCAGGGCAAGTTTATCTGAAACTATCAATATTAGGGAAATTTGGGTAGCGTACCTTAAATAGTTTTTTCGTTTAGTTTTCTATAATCAATAACTATTTCATTTTAGACCTTCACTAGCATCAAATTTTTTTTGGGACTAATTTCTAATAATTTAATCTTTAAAATTTGTTTTTTTTGATTTTTTTTATTTTTTTTTTGGATATTTGGTTATTTTATATGGAAACCCTTTTGGTTTTTAGTTCTTTCGTTGTTACTTTTCCTTTGGTTGTTTAATTTGTTGTTGATAGGGGCTCATTTTTTATTTTGAAAAAATTTTCCAAAAAATTTTTTGCATAATTTTAAAAGTTTATGTTTCTCTTCTACTTTTAAGTGATCAATTTTTAACATATGTTTTATTTGTTTTGATTAAAATGTTGTTTGTTTTCTATTTCTCCTTGAAAAATTTTAAAGTCATTGGGTAGAAAAACTTTTAAAAGGGTCTTCAAACTAAAATAATTTTCTTTTAATTTACGTTGTAAAATTCAACAGTGGTTTCCATTCTGAACTGTAACTATACCTTCCCCTTTTCAAAACAATAATGGTTAAAAACCCGGGTTAAAAAGTACCATCTGCTTTGAAATTTTTTGGGAAATCTTGTTTTAAAAAATTTTATTTTCCCTTTAATATATTAAAAAATTTTAAACCGATGGAGAGCACTGATATACAGGTAATTTTGTGATTTTTTCTTAAGATGGTTTTCTTTTTAAATTTTAATTATATCCCATATTTTTTAAATGTCTTAAGCTAATTAGATCATTAAAAAAAGGGAAAAAAAATCAAAAAAATTTAAAAAAAACTTTAATTAACGATATTTGACTACCATGAATAAATTTTATAAATTTATCGAACTTTTTTAATATTTATAAAAATTTTTAAATTTTTTATCATGGTTTACTAGGTAAGATTTTTCGGGGCAACTGGGTGAAAATTTTTCCCTTTTTAGAGACGTCTTCAGCTATTTCATTTAAACCCGGTCTTCTTCTGTTACGGTTTTTAGGTACAATTCCGGGGGTTTTCGGTTTCATTATCTTCTGGATGTTTGACATTATATAATTCTTTTAATTTAAAAATTTTGGGGTTTTTTGGGGTTTGGGATGTAAAATTTTGTCAAGTCTGTTGTTGGGAAAAATATTAGGTGATTGTTTTTTCGATGTAAACCTTTTTTTCGATATATTCTGTGGTGCTTTTGTTGTTCTTGTGAACACTGAAATTGGTGTAGATTTATTCATTAAAATTAAAACCCGTAGGTTTTTAAACATTGATTTGAGGTTTCTTAATTTGTTTCTTGATTTGTGAAAAATTTTTGTTGCAAAGGCCTTGGATTAAAAGAGTATTGGTTGACTCGGAAAAAACTTTTGGGCATTTGTCCTGGAAAACTTTTTGGCGTTATTTTTTTTTTTTGGTATTCGGTTAAAAATATTTTATGTAAAAAGAAATACTTTTTTAATGTTAGAACCCTTGGGGTTTAACACGTTTTATACAATAAAAATTTAGATATGTATACAAACAATAAGAAATATCACTAAAATTACATTTAAAAAATATATAAACAAAGACTAAAAACATGGTCTAGAAGTAATTTTTAAAAACAAATTGATTATAAAAATCACACCAGACAGACACTGAAAAATATTAAAATAGCATAAAAAAAAAATACAACTAATTAAAAAAAGTATTTAAAAATTTATGATTTAAGAACTCTTCTAATAAATAAAAAGCTTTGCTGATTAGCTATGCTTTTATTGTTGTCTTAAAGCGCTTCAAAGGCATTTCTCTAATAGTGGAGGGGAAATTTGTTGAAAAAACTGATCCCCGGGGCTTTTTGCATTCTGGCATCTACCAGTCTACAGTATGCCACAGCCAAATTTATTCCTATTACGGGTGTCATAGGTATCGGTTCACTATGTGGGGTATACGGACTTAATTTTTTTTAAAAAATATAAAAAATGAAGGAAAAGTTAAATTGAAGCCTGGTCTATGCTCCTTTGCAGGCTTCCCCGTAATTTGAACCATTATCCTTATTACCCTTCCGTAGAGCAAAGACCCTGGAAGAGGGGATGGTGACCTTTTTACCCATATTTACAAAAAACCAATAAAACAGAGCATGGTATGCTGTTATCACGGTTTTCAAAAAAACACATCCACTTAGGCCCGCAGAGCAAAAAACCCATCTTCGAGTCTGGACCCCACAGTCAACATGCTTATCGAACCTGAGACCAACATCAAGATGAACCCGAGAAACCTGACCACCTCCGGATTATTATCAAGAGACGAGAGATCTCAAAGGAAAGACCATAGAGGCTATCTTCTCCTTAAAAAAGCTTTTTTAAATTTTTTCCCCCCGAAAGTTTTAGTGGCAACCCCCCTTGCCCGGGGGCACTTCGGGGGAAAAAGTGTCGTCCCCAAAGAGTGTAAAATTTGCAAAATGGGCTATTAAGAGGCGAAACATTAATGTAAATAAAAAAAAAGGTCCAAAATTGAGCCCCGAGGCACACCCACATTCTTTGGTCTTCCCCCAGACCCACGCCCCGCCATCTTTCAACCTGACTTTTCTGCTCCAAAAAAAACCCAAAAAATGAAAGCTGAAAGGATGAAAGCTGTAATGTATAAAATTTTTGCAGCAGTAGGTCGTGAGAAAGGGCGAACGCCTTGCTGGTCCAAAATGTGGGATTGTACTCCAATTTTTCGAAAGATTCCATAATTTTAGATATAATCCTCCCTAAATCCAAATTGGCAGTCTGTAAAAAATTTTTTTTTTAAAAAATAAAATTTTTTTGGGGGGCCCTACCCTCAACAATCTTTAAAAAGGGGGCCTTTTTCCCGTCGCCCTTTTTAAATATTGGCCCTTTTCAGTTGGGAAGGAAAAGGGACAAGTCTGGGCCCGAGATTTACAAACTTAGAAGGGGAAAACCAAAAATAATATTTATTACACCCCCAAACAATTTAACACCCCATTTCAAAAGCATCTCTTTCTATTTTTGTTCTTGGAAATCATTACAATGTCTCTAACCCCCGTTAAAAAGAGACCCCGAGACACCCGGTTTGCTATATTTACTGGTCGATATTTGGCCTCGGGGGATGTAAATGAGTATCTTTAATACTACCCATAAGCGTATGTGCTAGGCCCTTTAGAAATAGTCATTAAAAGCATCTTATTTTATCATCCCGATGCACTGGCCCAAAATTTTTTTGGGCATTGCCACGAAACCTGTTAGTGATGCCACATGGTCCTAATGGGGTTTTTAGGAAAACGTTAATTAGATTATCTTTAGCCCGTATTTTTCCTTATGGATTTCTGGTAGTGTCTTTTTAAAGCCTTGTATTCAGAAAAACTAGCTTTAAAGAGCAAGTCTTTCTGAAATGAGCATGCAAGAGACATAAAGACTCTCTCATATCCCTTTTTTTGTCATTAAACCAGCTTATATTTATTCCCGGGCGGGAAACCCAAAAAATATATGATTTCTCCCAAAAAAGCCCGCAGATAAGCAGTTTCCAAGACCCCTAAGAAAAATTTTTAAACTCCCCCCGACACTCATACGATCGTTACCTTTAAAAAGTCCCAAAAAAAATTTTCCAGGTAGTTATAAAAAATGCCCAGGCCCCTCTAAGTAATCATTCGCCTTCTTCCCCTGACACACAGTCGACCTGCCGACGCCAATGGTAAACCGCAAGAGCTGACCCGATGATCAGAGATGCAGTTATGAACCACAGAAACTGTAAGGGAATTAGGGAGAAATATTAATAAAAAAGTTAAACCAAACATGCATTATCTCCCCTTTTTTTGTAAAGACCAATTGATTAAACCCTATCCCCAGAGGGGGCGCTCAACAGCCCCCTTTACCCATTCGTGCCAAAATGAACAATAAAAATCGCCAGTCAAAATAAAATTTTTTTACCGGGGTACCAATCGGGGGAAAACCCATCAAATTTAAAAAAAAAGGGAAAAACACCCGCAGGTGGTCTATAGACTGTTATTAGCGAGATTCTTGAATCATTCATTAAAACCTCACTTATCTCAATACATTTTTTTAATACTTAGTTTTACAATAAATTGCAAATAAGTGTGTACCCTTTGGGTTTTTGAATAGCATAAAGGGTTTGAAAAGATAAAAAAAAAAATTTGTTGGATTTTCTTTTACCTTCATTGCAGATTGATTTTTTCTTTTTTTTTAGCCAGCTACATAGCTCTTTTCCAAAAAAACCGGATTTTTAAGTCTAAAAAATTTTAAAATATAATGGGAAAAATTTTTAAAAAAATAATAAAAACCCCAAATTTTGTCATATTTTTTTTTTTGGGCTAATACTAATAGTTGCTGCTTTTTATTAGGGTCATTGTTTATGGACGAGAAAATCATATTTTTTTTTATATTGGCGACGTACACCAAAATTAAAGGCTTTTCCTTAGGATAAGGTTTAAGTGTATTTTAAATTTTGTAACAAAAATGAAAGATTTTTTATCAGAAAAAGCAAGTTTAATATTGTCCCTTTAAATTTTTTCCAAAAATCTAACTTCAAACAACTACTTTTTAAAATCAATACTTTACATTTAAGTTTACCTACAATACCTTTTAAATTAAGTTTTCATTTGCGAAAAATTTAATATGTTTCCTTTCATGGGGATTTGCCAAAAAATTTTCAGGGAAATTAATTGATCTTCAGAACTTTCGAGTTGGATTGAATATCTAAAAAATTTAATTTGTTTTCGATAATTTTTTTTTACGGTTTTTTTTTTGTTTAAAGAGTTTTAAAGGCAACAAAAAAAGGGAAAAGATGTAAAAGAATAACGCCATAAATAAGAAACATATAAAATAAAAAAAACACACATACACACAAAAAAGAATAAAAAGAAATAAAAAAATTTTTAAAACGTTAAAGTTTTTTCCCTTGATATTTCTTTTTTCTTTGTTGAAGGGGTCTTGAGTATTCTTTTTTCTTTGTTGAAGCCAACCACCACTTAAAAAAGGAAGATGTAGAACACCTGAACTTCACCTACTGGTCGACTGGCTTCGTACCCCAAATTCCCGATATACAGTCCAAAATTAAAAAGAGAGTCCAAACAGAAAAATACAGTTTCTTTTTTTTCACTGTCCTTTTAAATGTTTTGAAAATCACCAGTTTTTTTTAAAATACTATTTACACAGTTTAATGCGGCACTTTGTTTCATAGTCAGTACAGTGGGTTTGCCGACTGCGCCAGTTAAATTTTTTTTTAATTTTTCGATTTTGGGACACAAAATTATAAAATTACTCTTAACTTAAAAAAAAAAATTTTTATTTAAAAAATGTTGGGAACAACTAAGATTGAAATGAACCACAATTATAGTTCTTAATGGGAAAATTTTACTATCTTAAGAGATAAATCTTGCAAAAAAAATAGATAAAAAAACAAATAATTACTTAATTAAAATATTCAAAATTATCTTTTTGTAGATCCCTTTCTTGGGAAATTTATCTTCATATGTTGTATTCCCCCAGTGGCGTACTTGGAAATATTGGCTGTGATATGTAACCAAACTGGTCGTCTATAAACGAAATTTCCAAAGGGGAATAAATTTACAAAAAGTTGGAAAAATGAGTGAAACCCTAATAAAATTTGTTTGGTGAGCATTGCTTTTTTTTGTTTATTTGTTTGCAATCGTTTTTTTATTTTTTTAAATTTGTTTATTCATTATAAACGAAAAAGTTTAATTAATATTTTATATTTTAATTATTAAACTATTATGGTATTAAAAGGGGTTTTGAAATGCTCTAAATCCTTCTAGGGCTTATCTAATATTTCAGTTTATAAATTACCTTTTATATGCAGAATATACAAATTTTTTGGTGTTAAACTTCATATTTTTAGATTAAACCAACATTTTTGCAAAAAATTTCATAACCCAATATGAGGATAATCGTTAAATTAATTTGGGAATCGGTATACACCAATATTTTTATCACTTGTTCGGGGGTTTGGGCCAGAAGCCCGTTAACTTCAGTAACAAAGGGCCATTTGGGGGAACTGCGCGTCGTAAAAAGATATGATTACTACCAATTTTACGAAACCGATTTTATCTCCGTCACCTTCGTACCCATTTTTTTTTTCTT